>KN837171.1:260574-271928 GCA_000827215.1 Sphaerobolus stellatus SS14
CCCTTCGCGTGTATTATTCATTTATTTATATACTTTGGATTTCCCCTCTACTAGCTTGGCGTGACGTCCGCCCGGCTCCGAGGGTTGCCCTTACACTTCTCAGGCAACGTCTTCCCTAAACTAATGGAAGGCTGCTGTCTTCTGCAGCCTCACTGTTGTATCAGTCCAAAGCTTGATAGGACCAATGTGTATTCATCTAGAACAAGAGACGGGAATTATAATGGATGACAGTAAAGGTAAACGATGAATGTAAAATACTATGTGCGTCTATCGTTATGTAAGGTGTGTGGAAGCTAATATAGTAAAAGTCCGATGTGGTGAGCCTGGCCAGGCTTACAACTAACTTCGACAAGGTATGCATTAGACTTTGGAACGCGAAGAAGCACTAGTGGTATAGGGCGTCTGGAGGTGTACCTTAAGAAGTTAGCACCAGGAATGATCGCAATTGACATTGTGAGGTACTTATGGACACATGACTTCGAATTATTTCGCATATATCGTTGAGAGAAATAAGGGAAGTGAATTTATAGCAGTTATATGAAACTAGCTAATGGAAATGTCTGCTTGTATGTTTCCAGAGTGCTACATAAAGAAAAAAGACGGAGAAGTGGTGTAGGGTTTATGGCGGTCATTCTTCAAATTCAGATTTGTCGCAAAAATCCAAAAAGCCATATAAAGCCTGATAAAGTATTACAAAGTTGTCAGAACGATAGGCACTTTATCATGCTTTATCAGAGTTAAGAAGTCTATAATCTTTTATAATGCCTGGCAGCCTGATAATGCCTAACAATCTGAACAGCAGTCATCTGGCAGTTTCACTGTAATTTTCTCACAAATAGAACAATATAACTGTATAAACAACTAATATTTTAATAGTCTATGGGTATGTATAACTATATTACAAGAGCTCCGTAGGAGTGTATCTACTTATATTAAAAATGAATAGGGCGCACAACATGATGAGCATTGTAAAGCAAGAGGATAGACATACAGTGTGAACTGTAAGATAGAGATGAGATTATATCTCAAGTCCAGTAATCAAGTAACTCACCCTGCGGTTCAAAGACACAATCCCTTCCTACAAAATGTCTCTCCGCCAACTGCCATGGTATACTGAATAGCTAACTGAGTGTCGCCAGTTATGACGTGAAAAGACTTGTCACATACCTTCATTTATACTTTAAGTCCTCTTAACACCGACAACACAACATGTAGGAAAATAGGTAATAATGGGACAGACGGAGGGGGTTTCGGGAGCCTCAAAGGGACGTTGGTGGTGGTAGTCAAGGGGAAGAAAAGGTCGTTGGAGCTGTGGAGCGGGTGGTAACTTATAAGCGATCGCTAGCGCCCATTAGCCCCGCTCCACGGAGGCCGTCTGCCGATGAGTAGTGGGGCAATGCAACTTAAAGGCCACAAGAAGTCATGCACCTTATTAACTTCTCGCAGGCTATATGTCCAACCCCACCCGATAGGTATACTTACAACTTCTTGCTAAGTTACAAACGCAGCTCCGAGTTGTGAATGATATTTGCATATCTAGACCTTCGTAGGCCTAGAATTAGGGGCACTTACTATTCATTTTTTCTTCAATAATGACCTGGATATTGACACCTATACAGTCTGAAACCGGTGGAGATACAATACTAAGAAGATCTATTTTTCAGATTTGAGTATAGTTGGTCAGCCCCTGACAATACCTGATAAAGTCGTGGCTGATCTGATAAATACCTTGTAATTACCTGATAATGTAGCCAGACATTATCAGGGAAATTGGATTTTTGCGACATTACTGAGCAAAAGAGAACAGAAATATCTATTTCATTACAAGAGCTATTGATTTCTTGGCAAGCGACGAAAGAAAAATATCAAATGAATCGATATTTAAATACTACAGAAAGCTATTTGGTACCTTCTGCCGTGGCCTACATCACGAAATCTGGCAAAGTCTAGGTAGCGCTAGGTGGTCTAGATACCTCCCTAGCGTGTTTAGCGAATCCGCCGTTGCCTAATTGCCCTAGCATGCTTAGCGAGAGCTTTGCCGACGTAGTTGAATTCCCGCTCAGCAACTAGCTAGTGTTATATTGCTAGATACTGAACTACCCAGGGTGTCTAGCTATTTAGCTTGTTGTATTTAATATATATATCTCGGGGTTTCAGGGAATCAAGAAATAACAATATTCTAATATATTATATAGACGTCTAAACTATATACATTGACCGTAATACATGAATAATACAATGAACAATAATATATTTATTAGGTGATGACCACACAAAAGCCATAGCTGAACTCCTCGAAGGATTGCGTGTTTGTTGTACTTCAGAAAGGGCGAGTGTGTATATTTAAAGCATTAACTGTGACATTGAGATAAGTCCCGTATACTTAATCAAAGTGTATAAATGCAACATGCCTTTATCCAAGACCAGCCAAACACATTATCCTTCCTATGACCTCCCAATGATCTCCTACTAGCTGTAAGGGCAACCCTCGAAGCCGAGCGGACGTCACACCAAGCTAGTAGAGGGGAAATCCAAAGATATATAAATAAGTGAATAATACATGCGAAGGGAATCTCACCTAGTAGAGGGGAAATCCAAAGAGAAAGTCTTGGATTGCCTCTACTAGAGTGAGCCCAATAAATAGGAAATAGGTCAGGTACAATCAAAGATAAGAGAAAATACAGTGATGGTACTAAGACAAAAAAGAAACATAACCCATGTAGACGACCCTGTACTGACCGGCCCTGTCCCTATAACCCGCACGGCTCCCTTCTGTGCGGGGCCCACTGTCTCCAACCTAGCCTCCCACTCTCTGGCCACAGAAGTCGGCGAATATGTTGCTGGGGAAATCCGAGCGGAAAAGAGTACTGACGGTTTCCAGGTGGAAATGAGGACTGACGGTTTCCGGCCGGAATTGCTTCCTGGTGATTATTAGTGTCAAAAATAATCCCGGGCGGAAATCTATGGTTGTCCCCTGACAGTTGTGGTAGTTCCACCAAGAGACGAAGACGGTGAGAACCACCCGTGACTTGTTGAAAGTGGCACATTGCAGTCTTCCTAAAAATATAAAGTGAAAGAAGAGCCTACCAATTCTTAGTGAGCCCTAGCAGCTCTATCCCAGGTAGCGCTATCTAGCAAGTCGACATGCTAGGAAGCCATTTAGCCGCCCGTGTCAGCTTTCCTGAGGTTGTAGCGAAATCCGGTATCGTATTAAAACAACCTAGAGAATCGGCTCATTATTTGCTTGAGAAGCGTGGGGCTTCTGTTATCAGCGAAAAAGAGAACAGGAGTGAGTTTTATTATATTTCTTTTGGAATTTTTTTGTGATCATGAAACGTCGACAGAATGGGAAGACTTGATGCAGAAGTATATTTAATAAATAGGTTGGTATATCCGTTGATGACCTGAATAATAATTTAGATTTTGTAATCATGCCTTTGGAATTGAACCAATTGCTCATCGTATCATATCTCCCCAAACTATTTATTAAATCGGTATCTATGGAGCAGTCCGTGTGTAAACCATTACTTAAATTACGCTCAGTCATGCTAACTTTATACACTCCTTTTCATTTATTAATTTAACAGAAATTGCAGCTGGATCTATTAATAGCTACACGGAAAAGAGAGACGACCTTCAATTCTGCACAACCCGATCCACCACGGTCCAGCCTGAGGATGCTTCGTTCTGGCCACAGCTCTTCCCAAAATCCAACGCAATTATTCAGAACCGTACTTCATGTTGCAAATCTTCCACAGTCACTAGAGGTCGAACCAACCCCACTTCTCGGATATTCAAACGGAGGTATATCGAAAATACTATCTCCCGGCCGACTACATTCGTCTCCTCAGTCGTTAGTACTTCTGTCACCCGGACGAAGAAGTCATTGACAGCTCTACTGATGCTATCATCCCGTCAATCTCCTGGCAAAGTCTTCGCAAATTCTAACGATTGTCAAATACGCCAAGCATTCCTAATTAGGTGACATGTGAGGGGTCGAACTCAGCGCCGTATGTATAAATACTTATCTTCCTCCTGATTAGGAGTCCTCAGTAGCCAATGTATCCCTTTGAAGACATATCCATTCACCTGACTAAGTTTATAATGTGGAGTACATATCCACATGGTCTCCCCTAAATCCAGGAGCTGGCAAAGACCTGTTCGCGACTTCGCCTTCCCCGTATGCTTACTTCTGCAGCAGTAAGGATCTTCGTCGGTTACATATTTAACTCAAAAGTAAAGCACTGCCTCTCTGCCTCGGCAGCATTCTCGTGACTGATTTTGTGGAAATTTCCCAACGGATATACATTGGCTATTCATCTCGATTTGGTCTTTGCATACCCTATCTTCACAGCCTTTTGCCAGGCATGGCATTCTTAGGCACGGCATTCTTTGGCACTGACAGTGGCCAGGAAGAACGATGTCGGCTTGCCGCAGCCCCCATAAATACATTTAAAAGCCATCCTTATTTTTTTATATCCTCCAGCACCTCTACTGTTGCTCTCTTGAGCCCTATAAACACCTTCACAATGGTCCTCTGCTGGGTCTGTCGCGGAATCTCTTTCGATGATCCTCCCAAATTTCCCGAAAGCTATCAACGCCCCGGCTTACCTCATTCCGAGCACGAGAAGGACCATCTCTATTACGTCGTCCTCAAGCCAGACAGGAGTCCACCAGTCATTTTCGGATATACACATTATCAAAATGTGCACGAACTCAAAGAATCCGCGAAGACCAATGGCTGCGACTTGTGCGAGATGATTTATGACAAATATCATAAAACAATCCGATATGTGAACAATCCGAGCCCATCAACCCGATTCTTTATCACGGCGCGCGAGGGAAATCAGAAGGGTTTCGTAGTTTGGGCCGACGGGTCTCATGGCACTATGCGACGTGTTGGTACTTTCGGGTATACAGTTGCTGATAGTAAGTTTAGTTTTCAAATTTATGATCCCACTTCGATTAACTCACTTCTGCTGCAGATACCGATCCACTTGCCCGGATATACAGAGGTCGTCCAGTCCATAAAGATGCGAAATCCTCGTACACCTGGCAAATTGCTCAAGATTGGATAGACAACTGTGTCAAGAACCACGAGAATTGTCCCTCCGGAGATCCCGTCCCATTACCCACTCGAGTTATCCACGTAGGAAAGAATAACAGCCAGCTTAAAATCGTCGAACCAAGTCCCGGAATTTCCGGATCTTACGTCGCCGTCAGCTATTCGTGGGGATCAAATGACAGACCGGACTATACGTTGAAAGGAAGCAACCACACGGGATACTTGAGCAGCATTGATCCAACTGCTACGACATTGAAGACTGCCCAAACTATTATGGATGCGATACATATTACCAGATGGTTAGGCATAAAGTACTTGTGGGTCGACGCGCTCTGCATCATCCAACCGGAGAAAAGTGATCCAAAATATTATCAAACTCCCGATTTTCATCTCGAAGCCCCCAATATGGGACAATATTATTCAAAGGCATATCTCACAATCTCCGCGGCATGGATAAACTCAGCAACAGATGGCTGCTTTTCTCAAACACGACCCCAACCTCCATCACACACGATACATTATCATAACACAAAGCACGACGTCCGCGGGAAGCTGACTATTGTATCGCTACCCTTGGAAAAGGAGAACCTCCTTCCGCAGTACATCATCCTTGATGACCAATACATCACTAATCGCGCATGGACATTACAAGAACGTATCCTAAGCCCTCGAACCCTCTTCTACGGAACCGACCAAATGTACTGGGAATGCAATGAGCACTTTTCAAGCGAAGACGGTTTTCACGTCAAAGGCCGGATGTTTTCCACCGACAAACACACCAAGGAAATCAGTCTTTTCGGACACAAGAAACATGATCCCCGTGAACTCTGGTTCGTCCTCCTCCAATCATACGGAAACCGCTTAATGGGTAATCCGATGGACAAGCTCGCCGCCGTGGCTGGTTTGGCTGAGAAATTCGGAAAAATATTTAGCGAGGAACATAAAAATGAATATATGGCGGGTTTATGGAAGAGAACCATCGTCGAGGATTTATTCTGGCAGACGACGCTGCCTTTCACGTCGTGGAGGGACCCGAAGATAACGCCAAATATATGGCCGCCTGCTACATACCAGGCTCCTTCCTGGTCATGGGCGGCGTTTAGCTTTCCAGAAAATCCTAAGCACCCGGGGGAAAAGAACGAAGGAAACATCGCTCTTCCTGATAGTCGAATTATAGATGGCGAAAAGCTCGCCAGGCTCGTGGATTACGAAATTAAGCCCAGGGTCAAGAATGGCAGTCAATACGGAATCATCAAGGATGGAGCTTACATCCGACTAAACGCACCTTATCTTCACCTCCATGTCGACAAAAACAAAACCGACGCAAATAAGGATATACACGCATTTACCTGGAAGAAGAGGACTATGAAATATACGACTTCGCTCGACTTCAGCTTCAGCTTGAATGACCTTACGAATCTTTCCATATCCGCGCTTGTATTGGCAAAGGACTCCACTGAGCCAAATAACATCATTTATCTCAGCCTCCTTATCACACCTGTTGGAGACGATAATGACAATTATCGTCGATTGGGAACCCTCTGGATTGACGCAAATGTCCTCGGACAACATGCGCCTGACTTCGAAGATTATTGGGGGGATGTTACCCTGATCTAGTTATGAGTCTTCGCTCTTCAGCGGGACTTGCACTTTCCCTTGTATGTACTAGTATTTTTTTGTTGACCATTCAATGTAAATAACTTAAATGAGTACGATGAGAATTTGAGTTCTTCGTTTCTTACGCGCGTATTCCTAAAAAGAAACGCTGTGAGTGCCTATGCTGTTTGTTGGATATTCGCGATCAAAAATCCGAAACATTAATTATCTGACCGGTAGCAACCGGGCTAGAGCAAGCGCTCACAACTTCCTTTCCTACACAATAATAACATTCGGTCTCACGCTGTGACACGTCCTACACGAATATCAATGGAGTAGTAAGCCGTGCCATTGCCATCTCTCCAGAATGGACCGGTGACTGCGATGAGGGCGGACCTTGGATATGAGAGGGACGGACCCTATGTCAGACTGAGGACCGGACTATTAGCCCTATGTAAATTAAACACGATTAAAGTCCGCAGCCGCCCACAGCGTTCCACAGTCGCTGTGGACTACGGCCGCAAGCATCTTATAGTGCGTTCGGCACCGGAATCTCTAATCGCGCCCGCGAAATTCGCGATCTGGAATGATCGCGGAGTAACGCCAAGTCTCCTACCTGTTCGGCGCATAAGATTTCATGCGATTTCGAGTGACTCCATTGTTAATCTCTCCTGCCAAGGGTGAGGGTTAGGACACCACATGTTTGCCGGCATTGGGCAAGGAGCATGGTGCGTTTCAAGTCCTCTGGAGGGAACCTCGCATGCTGATATATGCGCAATGACTCCCGAACTGACCTATCAGATCCAATGTCGCCTGCGAGATTTATGGAACGTCATTCAGCACTCGGGCCTACGTTTTACGATTGGACAACTCTGAGTGCTTTGGAGGATTGATGCGCCCAGATAATACCTTCTGGACATCGAAGCCCGATAGTGTCACAAGTCCCGATCATTGGCAGTGACTAAGATGACTCCTCAAGCTCGGAGGATTCGAGTGACTCAGAGTTATCCGAACAGGAGGGGGCCGATTTGATGTAGTTGGTTGGTGATGGCATAGGCCGAGAGCACATCATCCCGCATGTTGACTTGGACGAGGTTTTCGAGGGATGGGGATGCCATGGATAGGCAGATGAGACTAGCAGCGAGGACAACGAGGCCATGCATCAACCCGTCGTCGACGCTGTGCCTACGAACAAGGTCGAGAGCACCACTGTGATTACCTAGAGATGACCAGTTCACAGGTTTTTCTGGCCGCTTCTTGATTCTCAGAGCCCTCCGTACAATTTATTCTATCGTCGATGACCGCTATCCGCGGCACATCGTTCTCCGAACTCGACCTGCAACTCGTCGACTTTCACCGTCCCACGTCCACAACATCTAGCAATTACAACATCCTCTACTTGAACAATGACAAAGATAAGATGAAATAAAGGGAAGACGATATTGCAGCTCGAACAAATGTTCAGACAAAGCTGCCTATATTAGTTCTGCGAGGGATGAAGAACGTAAGATGATCGAAGAATTGCAGCGGGCCCAGCAGCCTACAAGCTAAAATACATCACATGCCAAAGATTTTAGCCCGCCCGCTAGCAGAGGAACTTTGAAGGCCGTCTCAGATAGAGCAGAAACAAGCGCAAATCCTTGTTCATTGAGTATGAGAATTTGAGCAGTAGAATTGGCTGATACGATGCTGACCAGCTGTTCAGGGGATGTAATCATGGGAAAGATAAATTGCGGATCTCAGGTGGATATAACTGGACTGGCCTATTAGACGAGATTCAACCGAAATACCAGCTTGATAATGGGTGCAAGGCGGTTAATTATTCCTGAGGCGAACGAATAAGTCTGATGAGTTGGCGACAGCTTACCTTGAATGAAGAAGTCATAGAGTTCTTGTTAATCCTCGAAGAATTGCTTGATGGACTCGAGATGGCAGGGTAACAAGTTGAGAAGGAGTGATGGTCAGAGTTTAACCTCGAGAAGTCGGCTAACATCGAAATCAAGCAGTGGCCACTGCCAAGGTGATGTTACGTTTTACAGCCTGCCGTGATCTGTTTGAATACAGAATTAGACAAATCCTTCCTTGAGACAAGGAGAGTAAAAATACACAATGGATAATAGAAGGATGAATAAACAAACGAACAAATAAATAATCGACACCACATCCAAATAATAAGACTAGCTGCCTTCCAAAAAAGGAAAGCCAATCTAGTCATCCCAGCTCATCCCTAACCGAATAAACCACATCTCCATGTCCAAACGCCTCATTAACAAGACCCTCCAACCCGACACCCTGCTGGTCCAAAGTCATAACCCTCGTGACCAATCCCAGCTTCTGTCTCATCAAAATAAGATCCACAACATCCTCCACAAATATCTGACAAGCGTGTAGCCGAATTTTCCACAGAGAGCCCAAGTCGAGCGTGCGTGATAGGGATGCGGGTCCGAGACGACAGTGGAAGAGGCGGAGAGCGGTGAGATTGGGGAGGGATGCGAGGGATATGTTTTGCAAGGAGGTGTTGTGGATCGATAGGTGTGTTAGGTGATCGTGACCTTCCCCGAGTATTCCGTTAATGGAGGTATATCGTTCGGCCTTTGAGACGAACGACACCACAAGGTGCGTCAGCCGCGGCATCGAGACAGATGCAAACAACATTCCTGCGACTTCTGGATCCGGAACGGACATCTTTAAATATTTCAGGGATTCGAGGTTTATTATACCATTCGCATTTTGATGATAGCTCGCCAGCGCCTGGACTTCAATATCCAGTGTTTCCAACCGCGAACAAAACCCCAACAGTCGTAAATCCTGCATCTCGGTATTTCTCCACGCAAAGATAAGACGTAACGACGTAAGATTCCGCAGGTTACCAACATCAAGCTGCCGAAAAACCTCCATAAGGTCATCCGAAAGAGCCAGATGCGTCAACGATGGAAAGTTGACTCGCGCAGCGGTCATAACCATCATACGATCACCGCTCGACAACCCAAGTTCTCGTAGATGAAAGTGCTGGATGTTCTCCTGAAGGAATAAGGACTGAAGAAGGAGAATCTCCTCTTGAAACGGATTAAAATGTGTATAAAAGCGAGAGAACCTCGCTGTGTGTGGTCGAAGGAGAGATATAAACACCTGTGTATCAAACCATCCTTGAACGAGGTGCACTCCAGGAGGGAAATAGACGTCCAATAATTCGCCAGCGGAATTATCAAGACATCGCTCCAGATTTCTTCTTGCGCAACGATGACCAGGAATTGGGACGATTGTAGACCATGCCTGGGGTGTAGCGTTAAACATGATGCGCCATCGTTTTGAAGTGTTGAGTATGACTTCACGGACTTCATCTGGATATGGATCGCCAGACAGAAGGCCATTGGAGCAATTTTGAATACGATGAAATGCATCCGGGGCAATTCGAGGAATCGCAAATGAGAATATGAGCTGCATGACCTCCGTGGGAAACTAAATTAAAAAATAAGTTATTCGGCAATTAAGGAGTCTAGTATTTTCGCACCGTTTCGTCGATTGAGAGAACTTCAGAAGTTTGAAGAAACGACATAGCGAGAGACTATTTTGTCTAGTCCAAAATCTAATGAATAATTAAAACTAGGCCACAAATCAGCATAACATACCTTTGAGAGAGAACCGTGGTGCCTGGCGCAGCGCCCTCCCCGGCGGGATCTTACTCATATAATCCTCCTGCGTTGAACATACTTCCGCTGCATTCAACATACCCGGATACCGTGAGCTGGCATCAACAGCACAAGCCGTTCGAAACAAATTTCCGAGTCAAATAATTCATCCTCATGAAGGAGAAGTGCCATAAATAACACCCCGAGCTGACCGAGTCTGGGTGGGCTCCAATAAGAAGTCGAGAGGCCGTGGCGGGTCGGGGTTCAGGACAAGACTTGAAGCAGACTTGAAACCGCCGAATTTGAGTGTAGTACGCGTCCCTCAAGCTTCAATTTCGAATGCTATGCAAAGAATATCGGAGTTAGGATAATAGTTCGTTGTAGAGTTTGATCGCACCATACCTGCGCATTAGCTTCTCTGAACCTTTTAGCAAGTCCACTGAAGCACAATTTCAGTCGAAAAGGTAACAGAAGAGCAATCGCGCATCGCTGTACGAAATAATGATTTTCGATGGTGATCTAAATGACATTTAGAGTCCGCAGCCGCCCACAGCGTTTCAATGGACTACGGCCGCAAGCATCTTAACCTTCAATTTCTACAAACTCCAACCTCGACCTACACAATCTACTTACATTCCTAATGTCTATTACAATCCAAATACCCTGATCATGTCCTCGAAATACGTTTGTACACATCCGCCAAACCCGAACACCACCTGCGGTAAGCGACCAAGATCGGCTCGCATTGGGATGAGGTCATCTATGATTCTATGCCAATGGAAAGAGCATTATAGTGTGTAATATAGCTATTAGAATCTCTTATTCTCATCTAATAAGCCTGTTCTATCCGCTAGATACGAGATCTCAGCGTATGTCGTCCTCGTACCACCTGCTCATTGATCCCGCTGTTCCGACGTCATATCGTCTCCTAGAACCCAGCAAACGACGTTATCTACTCTCAACATGTTCATGCAACAACTTTCGCTCGAATCTCCCCAGCTGGATACTACGCAGCGTCCGCAGATGTTCAAGGGAACGGTACGTACCACTGTGAGCTATTCCAC
>KN837171.1:277408-317045 GCA_000827215.1 Sphaerobolus stellatus SS14
CGCAGATGTTCAAGGGAACGGTACGTACCACTGTGAGCTATTCCACGCGCAGTTTCGTTGATACGGCTGCAGTTCGAATGTGGGACATCGCGGGAACGGATCAGATCCTGAAGCTAGAGAAGAAAGCTATCGGTGGGGGGGTGTACGTGCCAAGATATCCACCCAACCTGTCCCGCCCAATGTAACACCTTGCAGGAACGATCTAGCATGGGATGGCGAAAGCAAGCGTATAATTGTGGTTGGAGAAGGTCGTGACAAGTACGTAGCACAATATTATCAACTCAACCTGGCCATTGACGCGTCTTTCACCCCAGGTATGGCGCTGCGTTCCAGTTCGATACTGGCTCTTCCGCTGGAGAGATCACGGGCCATTCCAAGGCCCTGAACTCCGTCGTCATTCGCCAGCAACGACCTTTCCGCTGTGCGATCGTTGGAGATGATGGGCTGCTTGTCTTTCACCAAGGTATGCCGTATTACCTTCCATGTTTGCGCGTTGCTCACGTGAATGCAGGCCCACCCTACAAATACCTTTCGGTCCGTCTTCCACAATCAAGTTCATAATACATCCTTATTCTATTCCTCTCCTCAGACCCTAAACGCCCATCCCAACTTCGTTCACTCCGTAGCCTATGCACCATCTGGCTCGGACTTCGTCTCGACTAGTGCCGACTACAAGGTCTTCTTATGGGATGGAACCTCCGGAGAGCACGTTGCAGAGGTCGAGAATGCTCATAAGGGTGGTGTGGTATGTAACCTTTTGGTACTTTCGTGAACGCAGCTAAATGACCGCAATTTGCAGGCTCATGGTCCCCAGACAGCACAGACCGTGACCTCCTCCGCCGACTGCACCGTCTACGACTCATCCATTCCTTAGTCATTAAATCGCTAACTTATGGCCATGATAGGGGACGTCGATACCCGCAAAGCCATCACAACCTGGACGCTAGGCAGCGACATTGCCTTCCACCAACTCGGCAACACCTGGACATCTAAAAACTCCATTGTCAGCGTCAGCCTCGACAGCGTCTTTAACGTGTTCGACCCTCGTAACGACAGTGGTCCCGCCCGAAGCCTGCACGTACGTCACCTGTCCCTACCCCCCACCACACCCGTCTAATCTCTTCCCATGCACAGGGCGCCCGAAAACCCATCACAGCAGCAACCTTAGTACTCTCTCCACCTACGTTCTTCGCCGGATCAGGCGACGGCCGTATCCACTCCTTATCCCTCGAATCCGACACCGTCGAGCGAGTCTCTGGGACGGGGCATGCCAGTCTCGTCTCGGGCTAAGCGCAAAGCCAAGGTGCGGTGTAGAGTGTAGGGTACGATGATAAGGCAAAAGAGATCGATGTTGGGTCGAGTTCGTTCTCTAAGTACGTTTGTCTCGTCGCATCTTGCTTTCCTTGTTGATGTAGGCCTACCAGATCCGCCTTCGTCCAAACAACCTCGCAACCACGCGGCATCTCCATCTCATCCCAAGACGGCCACGTCTTCCTCGCTGAAGCGAAACACGTCGAAGTCTTAAAGTCCAGTCAAAAGGTCACAGCTGTCGACACAAAGTATGTCGCGTTGAGTACCGACGTGTACGGCGATCTAGTCGCTGTAGGCGGTGACGTGAGTCCGCATTACTTTCTTAAAGTATTGCATTAACATTCCCGTTCCTAGGATGAAAAACTCCATCTATACACATGGTCAAACACCTCCTTAACAGATGTCGCTGTCCCCGACAGCCCATGCGGCGGCTAAATCAGCGCGCTCGCCTTCTCTCCGAATGGGTCCTTACTCGCAGTAGGCGAAGTACGTCCATTTCCTCTTCTTCACCCAATACCATCATAACATCCTAACTCATCCTTTATTTTGTCCACAGAGCTCCGGAAAGATCGTAATCGTCGACGTCAAAGCACGCAAAGCCATAATCTCCCGCTGGACATTCCACACCGCGCGGATCTACTCCCTCGCGTAGACTGAAGACTCTACCCACATCGCCTCCGCATCCTTAGATATCCATATCTATATCTGGTCAATCGAAAAGGTACGTCTCATCCTCACATCAGCCTTGTATCCACCTTCACAGCACTAATCAATTCTATAGATAAACAAGAATATCCCTATCAAGAACGCTGTGCCTGGCGGTGCGTGGGGCATACGCTGGATACCCGAAAGTGGAGATGCAAATGGGAAGTTGATTGGTGTAGGGTCGGATGCGGTGGTGAGGGTTTGGGAGGTGACGTTCCATGTTTGAGTTGCAGGAAATATTGAGATGTATGGGGAGTAATACAGAAGTAGTGGTCTGGAATATGTATCTCTTGAGATGTAATGTTGATGATGTAGGTTAGGATATCAGGAAAGAATTTAAGAAACGAGATAGTAGTTATGCACTGCGGCCGTTCGCCGCTTAACGCTTGATAGGTTATTCCTAATTGCCGGTGCCCAATCAGGATCCGGATCCAGGTTCGGATCCGATATGCAGATGGAGCTTCAAGGGCTCCGATAATTTGAAAAAAAAAAAGCCCTGGGCTTATTTTATGGTGATATCACATTTGATACTTATATTTGAAGCTGACTGCGCTTATTATTCCAGGAGAGGTGTGGCCACCACGATGTTAGGACTTCGTTTCGATGGGCACAGTATCTCAACCAGAATTCATGCTAGTGCTCGTTAGCTGGGCAGTGCGACGTGTCAATCTAAACGGCGCAGCGGGTTCTGAGTATGAATGATTCACATAGTGTGTTGTTTAGTCCAGACATTTACAATGGCATACATGCATATACTACACTTGGAAACTACTCGTAAAGTCCAATAGTTAATTGACGTCGCCGGAACCGAATTCGAAGTTCTCATGGGCATGCTTCTTCGCAGCATGCTTGGCCTTCTCTTTGTCATAAAAGTCCTCACTATTAAGTCGAATATTAATACAAGAGCGTCCATAAGGTTAGAGCAGTAGAACTCACCCCTTGGTCTCAGCAAGGCGGTCAATGAAAGCACCAGCGAGGCCAGCCATGATCTCCTTGGCCTGACTGAATAAAAGAAAGATCAACGGTCAGCGCAATGCATATGGGTGACGCAATTTGAAAACATACGCATGGGAATCAGGCTTGCCATTGGCCGAAACGTGTTGTTCGTAGGCCTTAGCAGCCTCGTAGGATGCAGCAGCAGCAATCAACTCATGAGAGATATGTGCCTTATGACCGGGTTCGACATTGGTGACCTGCACGCAACACGGAACGTTAACAAGAGCCGCATATATTGTGTTGACAAGAATGAACGAACCGTGTCATAAGCCTGTCTCTGCTCCTCTTCTGCGCTATCGTGCTTCCAGAATGGCATTGTCGTTAAAGATTGAAAGTGAGTGAAGTGGGTAAAGTGGTGGTTGTAGATGAGATGCTGAAGCTCCGACCAAAATGCTGACCGTTATATACTGTAGACCACCGTGGAGCAACACTGCCAATACCGGCCATCGATGATCAGAAGCAATTGGAATTGGTCATCTATCTTTAGGATGGCAATATCCACGTTAACTGTCGCTGTAACTTACAATTTAAAATTACGGATCGATGCGTTTAACTAGATCGAATCAAATGCCGGTCTATTAGAACTGAGTTATTGAAGCACGCGAGATATGGGGGAGCATAACAGAATTCTTTTGTTCCTTCAATTAGTTATTCTTTACAATGGTATGCTACACATCCCTGATAAAAGTCCACTAAATATTATAATTTAGAAAGAAGAGTGATCAGCGCCCTCAATGTGGCCCTTAGCTTCGTGCTTAGTCTTCTCCTTATCGACGAAGTCAAAACTATGAGACAGAATAATTAATACAAAGGTATTATGCATGAAACGCGTAAGAAACTTGCCCCTTGGTCTCAGCCATGCGGTCGACGAAACGGTCTCAGGCGAAAACCGACAGGAACGACACAGTCCTATCATTTGTTGTGGCCATCGTCATCTGACCTGATCATCTCAATGATTATCCCCGTCTCGTAGCACCCTTGTCCCTGACTAAGCTCTTCTAAATTTAGAACCACCGTTCTTATCGAGCTATCTGAATACAATGCACCCCTGAACTTGAATTCCACGACTTCTAATGTTCCTTTACGTATGCTTCCTATCTCGCAACAATTCCTTACATTAAATTCATGAACATGTCAGAAGTGCGTTGCAAGTAACGTTGTGGCCAGTCTGAACCAATCGACGTGCTAGGACTGTTGTTTCTTCCGAGACATTCGTGCTATTATCATCAGTACCACCTCTCGTTTTAATTACTTACATATGTATCGAGCTCAAGAGCATAAGTCACAAGCTTGGAACTATCTACCATATAATTAAGGAACCCTTATTAATAAAATGAGTTGTCTGTTTAATGACACGCATACATTCGTCACAAAAATCCAAAGATCCATATCTTGCATAAAATTGCTTTATCTTGTTGTCAGACCTCGGTCGGTTTATAATGCATTTTAATGCATGGCAGTCTGAAGACCATATAATGCATGGTTAAGCAATAATATCGTAGCAGAAGCCCGGTATTACTAACGTTACTGATTCTCAATCTTTCGATAATACACAGAAATCATACTCTATTTTTTTATGAAATATATCTACAAATCATCTAATATGTACATATGTATGGTAGAAATATCCTGAAGAAATAATCAACTACAGGGAATGAATGGTATACTATGTAGGTTAGAGTAGAGAGGTGTTTCCAACGTCCTCAACATGCGTTCCCTGTTTCCTTTATCTTTTTACGACATTGACAGTTCGAATTTTCAAAGCTGACCTACACTCTCTAGCGACTATAATTATGCCAAATAAACCAGAACTTGGATGGTTTCTAACCCCAAGTGGTGAGTCTGACCAGTCTGACCGAACCGGCATATAACTTCGAAACTTGTGAGTCGAATACCCCGACAACGAATAACTGTGCTCAAACTCGCCCATGTGGTGCTGGGTCATAAGAGAACCATTATATAATGATTATTATATTTTGGATTTTAGTGATCAATAGAGAAGTACAAAAGACCGCGGGCCGGTAAGATAGTCAAATTCCTAAAGCAGATATTTCCATCTCCATAAAGACATGCAAAGCCAAAGGTATACCGAAAATTGTAACCTCTATTAATGAAATTTTCAAAATATGTTTAATCACGTAAATTAGTATATTCGTAGATTTGTGTTGAGCTGCTATAGCCTGAGACCCAATTAAACACATGGTTAAGAGACACTATTATTTTATCATAAATATTAGTGAATGCTACCTACATATTTTCACTACACAGGGCAGAAGGTATGAGAAGTTAAATTATTGTGTTAATCAAACTTCGCTGTACTTGATAATGTCTGATGAAGCATGATAATCTCCCGAGGTAGTATGACAAAGGTCTGAAACACATTGTGATACGCTGTCAAGTCGACAGGTATTATAATATATTTTTGATTTTTGCGATAGGACAATGTCTACATATTCAAAGAATATAGCGTCACTCTGTGAGGTTTTTCTCTTTGTAGGATATATATACCGATACCATATGGCAGCTGAATATACAGCCCCGTGCTTGTTTATGCAGTCTCGCACTCCTATGGAAGTAATTTCGACAGAACTATCCTACGTTTCTACATCTATCCTATCTTTTTCTATCCGGCTCAGCATTTCGTAGTGCTTCTAACTAAACAGGATAAACTCAAGGGTTTACAACAACCAAAATGTGAACATAGATCTATCGCATAGGGCCTCAGGGGAACTTCACGATGTCTATAAATTGTCCAAAGAAGCTGTACCAAGGGTTTACGGACTTTGTTCAGGAAGTGCGACGATAGAAAAAGGTTGTTATGATCGCTACTAGTGCAATTGAGGGTTTGTCAGCGATTCAAGTTTTCCAGAACCTGGATCTGACTAATATTAAGT
Organism: Sphaerobolus stellatus SS14; assembly: GCA_000827215.1. Classification (NCBI taxonomy): domain Eukaryota; kingdom Fungi; phylum Basidiomycota; class Agaricomycetes; order Geastrales; family Sphaerobolaceae; genus Sphaerobolus; species Sphaerobolus stellatus. The sequence continues at coordinate 283,315 of KN837171.1, forward strand.
CCAAGTTGGAATGAATCTTACTAATCCTCTACACATTCGGCATCGGGGCTACCCACTTTAGGCATTCTGGCATTATGCCGGCTCGGCATTTCGTAGTGCTTCTTGTCAAACCGAATAAATTCATGGGTTTACAACAACCAAACGGGAGGATATGTGAACATAATTCTATCACATGGGGCCTCAGTGAACTTCGCGGTGTCTATTATTGTCTAAAGGAGTTGTACCAAGGGTCTACGGACTTTATTCAGGAAGTGCGACGATGGAAAAAGGTCATTATGATTGCTTCTGGTGGAATTGAGCTTTGTCAGCGATTCACCAAAATTTGAATCTGACTAATATTAAGTCCAAGTTGCAATGAATCTTACCAATCCTTTATACATTCGGTATCAGGGTTACGGACTCGAAGATCCTGGACGTCGCATATGCTGACTGAGCTGAGGACGACAAGGTAATAAGTTCAGGTATATAAACGTCTCTAATAATGAAGTAGATACCAGAACAGTAAACACACTTACAATGGCCCCCCTCAAAGTACTCATCACTGGCGCATCTGGATTTCTCGCGACATGGGTGGTGAAGGAAAACATTTCCAGAGGGTACTTCGTCCGTGGAACAGTTCGCAATCCTGCAAAAGGAGATTACTTGAAGAACCTCTATGGGGATAAATTCGAGTATGTCATTGTGGAAGACATGGGGAAGGTAGGCTAGGGTGTAACCCAATATTGCATAACTCTATTCTGATGACCTACGTCCACAGGATGGCGCTTTTGATGAGGCCGTTAAGGACGTCGACGCTGTAATCCACACGGCATCTCCGTTTTATTACAATGTTAAGGATCCTCAAGGTTGGCGTTGTTTTATCTTTCAATGCATGGCTCAATTAACGACGTATCCAAGAACTCATCGGTCCCTCCGTAAACGGTACCAAATCTATCATGACCAGCATCCTCAAACATGGGTGGGCCAGCTTTTCTTCCATTATATGCTATTGCCTAACAAATCCTAAAGCACCAAGGTCAAACGAGTCGTTTTAACCTCTGCTTTCGCTGCGATGGCTCCCATACTGAAACCAGGAACCGTCCCAACGCGTTATGATGAAAGCTGCTGGAGCAATGGTGCCGTGGAGGACGTAGAGAAAGACGGCCTCGAGTCTCATCCGCTTCAGGTCTACGAAGCAAGCAAGGTCCTGGCAGAGAAAGGTGACTTGTCTCTGATTTAATTGAGCGGAACTCCTCTTTTGACGCGCGTCTTTAGCGGCCTGGGATTTTGTCGGCAAGCACAAGAACGAAATCGCGTGGGATTTGATTACCCTTCTAACTCCTTACGTGAGTGTATTTCGCATGCCTCTAAACTTCCGCTGATGATCCATTGTCTCCATCCTAGATCTATGGTCCCATCATTTATCAGGTATTAGAAATCCATCCAAGCCTTTATCGCTTGAACTTAATATTTACTAGAGTCCCAATCCTGCTTCTCTCAATACTTCCTCAACTCGGGTGTTGAACTTCTTGAGGAACGATCCTCCAAGGTCTGCTGAAGATCTCGTTGCTCCCGCTGGAAGCTTCGTAGACGTACGAGATGCGGCGTGGGCGCATGCCGAAGCCGTGACACATCCTACCCTTGGAAATAAAGATGCACAAGCTGCCTTTGAGCACGGAAAAGGTCGCATAACATTGGTTTCATGTCAATACTGCTGGCAAGACGTTGGTAAGCCCACTTTGTATCCAATATTTCTCTAACGTCTAACAATCACTATTTAAGCGGATGCTTTGATCGATGCCACAATCTCTGTCCCAGAATCCATGCCAAGGGGAGAGAAAGGCGCTGGGAAACGCACAACTCATATTTCGCTGGTTACCTCGACTCGAGCTAGGGAGGAACTGGGACTTAAATTCAGATCCATGACTGAAACCTTTGCGGATACATTGAATGATTTCCAGGAGAAGGGTTGGATTGAGATTCGTACTAAGAACTGATATGTAGAATGATTTAGATAACTATATTTGAAGAAATCTCTTCAACTATGACTAGTATTGTGACACCTTTGCCACGATGGAAGGGAAGGATCCGTAGATAGTGCCTCAAGTTTATCTTTGACTTGGTTAACATTGTTGTGAAAGAAAGGCAAGAGTTTCATTCCGAGAACAGCCCCAACCTCATGCGATGATTCCACAAAGCTAATAGTGAGCAATTGGTACGCCTGTCCACGCAAAGCTTCGACGGGGCAACCAGACAGAGTCTGTAAATTGCAGGTGATTGTGGGTATTAGAATGACTCAGTATAAGCAAACATAGGAATGGTACAGGTACGTACAAAGTACATAATCCAATAACATGGATCCCAGATCAGAACAGTGACCTCAAGGCGACGCGCTGAACCGTCGCCTTTGAATGACGTTTCCAAAGCTTCTTTATCCATAATATGATGATCTCTGCTGATCGCGGCCTGGAAATTATGGGCATAACCTTGGAAGGTACAACGCATTCCTATCTCCCTGCACTCTTCCGATTCACTTCAACCTTTATCTGTAGACACGGAACTCTTCACGTAGTAGCTGTGATGAATAATATGCATGCATGAAAATAATAAAGTCACCCATCATTATACATGGACATCGGGATAGTACGCCCTTGTCTCTATCTAGCTTTCGCCAGCTTTAAACGTCGTCTTTAAAACAGTAAACTTATGATGAGTTCGATCGCCATCCCCCAATGATCCAATGATGCATTGACGGGCTAAAACAAGGTCCTTTTCACCTCTGTATATATGCTGAACGTTGGGAGTACAGGGGCAAATTTTGACCACAGCCCAGTCTCACCATGAATGCAAACGTTTCTATTCGGCTTATGCTGACCATTATGCTTTTTCCAAAGCCAATCAATCTTCAGCTTGTAGATAGTTCCAATTTGCTCCCAGAGGGTCACATTCATTCTGTTCACCATCACATAGTTTCAAAGTCAACTTATCCTTGGGATTATTCTGAGGATGGTCTGTTGATCCATACTCCCTACCTAGTCACATCGCCGCATTTGGAGCCACAGAGGAGCCACAGTTATACTATGCAGCCATGACGACACATCAAAATATTAGCCATACAGGAGCCCTGGCTCTTGCACAAACTGTCTATTAATATCATCATTGAGAGAATATCAGTTTTTCACAACCGTTGGATAAGTGACCTGCGGTAAAGAGACACTAGTGTTCCTGGCATGAAAAAATGATAATAAGACTTTACGTGGGAGGAGGAAATAAAAGAGTAATAAGAAGCAAATCTCAAAGTTGAGCAACCCACTTACGACATCCCAACAAGGAACAAAGGATAGGAACCCAATTATCATCATGCCAGACCTCTGCGGTGTCTCATCTATCTAACGAACTCTCAACGTGTGATTGAGGGTATAAGCTCAAATCCGCCTTGACGCGCAGCGCCGAGCTGGCGAGGGACTGGTACCATATATTACTCCTTGGCCCACGGCAATAGGCGCGCACATCATTATGCTTCGACTATGAAAATCTCGACCATCTCAACTTCATGACACCTCCATTGGCATCACTCATTCACATCCTCCAGTCCTCTCAAATAAATGATAGTAATGTATTTACATCTAAATTTTATTTTTCTAGGTTCATAAATATATTTATCGAGATATTGGGTCGTGAACGTTATTGAACGTCGTCCACGCTCCTCTGTCTGGTGAGTCGAGCACTCGTGGGCGGCCATCGGCCGAGATACCGAATGGTACAAATCGACTCAAATGCTTCGGTTCCTAGATGAAACTACCCCCATTTATATGCCTTAATTGAACCCCAATAACAATGTAACTAGAATGGCTGCTAGCAGCAAATTGATCATCTCCAGACATTTGCGCCGGCCTACATACGGTCGGCACGAAGCGCCCAATTTTTGCCACCGAGAGGTCGCTGCCGAACCGTGTGAAAGACATGACTCCGGAGATGATCAGTTTGCCCCTTTTGGCACCGCTCGTGACCAGAACGCCCGCGGAATCGAGACGGCCGACAACCTCACCTCCAGACAGCGCAACCTTTCATGGATAAACAGTCCTATTCACACGTTGATCCATTCCTACACATTAGTATCTTACGTACGTCAAGATTTCTACTGGCTTTTTGGCACCGCTTGTGAGTCAGTGAGACGAGCGCGTGCAGAATTGAGACGGCCGACAACCTCACATCCAGACAGCGCAACCTTTGATAGATAATCGGTCAGATTCACACGTTGATCCACCCCTACACAGTAGTATCTTAAGTACTTCAAGATTTCTATGCTTCTCCTGAAGCCCAGAACAGGATGCGACTCCCTCTCGTTCGTTCTCCTTTCGCTCAGGCGCTCTTTCCACTCGTCTTCCTTACTTTCCTACTCTCTGTGTCTTTTATAAACTACTCTAATGCAGCTGTCGTCCCAACCCCGGAGCCAGCTCGCTTTTTTAACTACGCCAATATGACTCCGGACGAATCTAGACGGATGCATCGTGGTGCTTACCAGGGCAATACCATCAATGCCACAACGGGGCGAGACCTGGAGAGGTTTGACATCGCGAAGCCAACGTGGTTATTGAAAATCCTGATACGCCCACTCAAAGTATCTAACTCTAATGGCTTAGATCTCGGAAAGGTCCCAGAATGCGTTCCTCTTGCCTTCGAACAGACCCAACAGCATAGGCTGTTAGCTGGACGGGATATCCTGATCGAAAATAATGTTTTTCAAGATCGAACAAGTCCTCTGGCGCAGGAGCAGCCATACGAGATCATCAAAGTTTTTTCTTTGAAGAAACGGCTAATATGGGAATATTTTGCGACGGTCTGTTCTCATACGGAGGACTTTAAGAATATCTCGACCTCACTCCCAGATGATTGGATCAAAGTATACCCCCACGAGCCACCATACGATGAGGACCTAATAGAGAAGCAACTATCGCAATGCACGACTACACATTTCGAATACGGGGATAACCAACAGATCCTGTCAAAGACATCAGCTCAATGCAGCGATCACACTCGCATGAGGTGGAAACAGATGATAATACAAGGGCAGAAAGCTATGGCTCGTGAAAGGGCAAAAATTAATTCATTATGGCCTTTAACAAGTGTACATCCGCTTTTGAGACCGCTGCTGTTAGTCCCGCCAGGCACACAGAAGGGACCTGAGTTGGAGATGATACCATTGCATGTGAGTGGGGAGACATTGAATCGAGTTGATTTCGTGATTTTTGCGGACGGATGTGAGCTGTTTGCTCTTGGTTTTATAACGATAATCTTTGATTTTTCGTTCTTTAATAGACGTCGTTGAGGATCGAAACAAATTCCTCCATGACGCTGAGCAACTCGCGCAGGAGGTTTTGCAGCCAAATCAACCTCTTCATGCTCTTCGGCATTTGATAAATTTTTGGGGAGCGTTTACACTCAGTGAAAATGTTAGTCTCACAACCAAGGACTCTTTGAGAAGCTCACGAACTTTGTTTATTCCATTCTTTTACTTAGAGCGGGATTGGTGTTGGAAACCCCCAGAAGTATGCACCTCTTGCGGTTTTCTAGCAATATAACTGACTATCTTTCATTCACCCTATAGTACAATTTTCGGTCTATTCACAAACGACGGAGAATCACAAGACGCTTATATGAGCAAACCAGATGTTGGAAGACAAATGTGCGCAAAACTTGGGTCTCAATGCGATCATCCTATTTTTCTTGGAAATGTGCCTCATCAGGAAGGTATGTACAATTGGCTCTCAATCGTACTAGTAGAATTTGACCGAGTATTATAGAAAGCAAGCAATTTGTGTATGTTGATTATTTCCACTCAATGCTTAATGAAAGTTTTACCATTCTTGTCATAGCATATCCACTCCCTTCGATGTCAGCGCCCTCATCCCTAGCGTTCAACCTTTCCCCTATCGCACCCTTCAGCCATCATCCCAGGAATGCGCTATGCGTCCTATCACCTCCTTCACTTTGAACAGCATCTGTAAACAGCAGCTCTGGCTATCCCTTATGTCCCGAATCTCCCTCCTCGACCACCTGATGGTGCAACAACTCCGTGACCCTCCCGGAGCCGACACCGAAAATTCCAAGCTTACGCTTATCTTCAGGCCCCTTGGTACCCTGCCATCTCCCCATACCATATCGAATTCAAACGCAAGCAACCGCGACACAAATCTTGAACTAGACCGTGGTATCTTTTATTCGATTCATTGGGAAAAAAACAGTGTCCCGCTTCCGCAATATACGAATCAGACGACAATTGAAATTAGTGGTCAAGGTGTTAAAGGGAATTGGAGTATCACGGTACAGTTGCATACGCTGGAGGTTAAGGAGGATGCGAATTGGCTGATGAGGACGGTTGTGAATGTTGAGGTTGTTGGAGTTGATGAAGGGAGGCCTCGTGTGACTATTAGTTAATCTGGATACCTGCGAGTGCCATGCTGAAACTGGGGTGTTTGACAATAGAACTATTTAGGTTGAACCATCGATGATAACATACGACGAAGACAACAAGGTTTAGGTCCCATCCGAGTACACACTACCATTGCAAGTAATCACTAGCGTCCTAACAGGCGAGCCTAAGGCAGTGGGGATTTTCTAAGGACCTCAGGTTCCGCTACTAAGTCTTTTTAAGCCTAGGTTCCTCTCCTGGCTTAGCAGGTGGCGCATTATGATATATTCAATGGACAAGTAGTTTAGTAGTATAACATACACTTCACATGTTTTCTTAACTATGCAAATGTAAAGGTCCGGCGTTCAATTCGCCTTTTATCCAGCACAACTTGTGTTATCTTTTTCTTGGTCCTGCAGTAGAGTTGAGAGTTTGTGTAATTCTCTGTCAGGCTGTGGTGGCCTTCTAGCTGCCATAACTATTTTTCTTACGAATTTATCAGAGTATGGATTATGGAGGCCATCAATCTGACGATTGACAGGTTACGGATGAATGACAAATATGCTGGAATAAAATAGTAAGTTAGAATAAAACTAGCATTATCGAAGCGTCGAAATGAGGAAAAGATAACACGAATCCCTTCATATACTGATTCGTTGTCGCTATCATCATGGATATGAAGGTTGCTCGCCTTCTAACCCCTATCTTATCTCATTCTCAATTATTTCGTCCAAATTGAACGCATTCGAAGGGAATGATCACCGTCAGTCAGCCGATACCCATTCTTATAATACCCTCACTTCACATTTTTCTCTCTGGAGCTGCAGCATCATAAGCAGAAGACATACTTACATCAAAGATCAATACACCTTACTATGGATAACGATATCGGGCGACGCGCATCAAATTCTAAACCTCATGCTATCTCAGTCGCTTCGTTACAACGCTACGACTCACATCAATTGGCACCTCAGGTCAAAGCGTACAGTCTCAACGTAACACAATATATACAGATATCATCCAACATCATCAGTAAACTTGGTGCAGTGTTCCCGCATGTCCGAGCCGATCCAGCGCTGTCCAGGGCGTCTGAAACTCCCCAAATGAATAGACAGTGTTCCCGGATCACTCAGGATCGGCCGGGACATCAATCCGAGTTTACTGACGATACGTGCTTCGTACACATCCAGTTAGACCCAGGAGAACTTGAACTTGAACTTAAACTTAAACTTGATGGGGCTTCTAATTAACAATGCAGCGATGCTATCTCTGAGTCTTACTGTATTCCCCATTACTTACTATAATAAAGAAGACGAAGACTCGGAAGTAAGGAAGAAGGAAGAAGTAAGGAAGAAGCAAGGAAGAAGAGTGCCTATGGTGCCAACAATTGACCTACCTGTCTAAGAAGTTCGTGTAAGTGCTACACTCCTTCAAGCTTTGAGATTGTCTATAAATATATTGATAGACTGAGAATCGGATGACGCGAATGGCTGCGGGTGTGGATATGGAACGCTGATGGATGAGTGCCCAGGATCTTTTCGGTCGGGTTGACGGCTGAGTGGATGCATTGAGGCATTGATGGCTAATTGGAATTTAGAATTTAGTGTTATGTTGGAATCCTGGGCCTGGATGTCGATGCTACAATCTGGACCCAGTGCCCGCAACACCAAAGCTAAATCCTCCAGACAGGTGTCATACATATCGTGTTGCCAGAATTACGTTTTGCATGGGACTCTAAGTATCCAAATGTGTAGAAAAGGCGGGTGGATGGAGAGGAATTTTCTTCAACTCTAGCTTCAGCATTCGGAGCTCGGAGCTCCTGCAGGGCTGAGGGCGGACACTGAGTGAGCTTCAAGCTTCAAGGCGCAAGTATCAAGACGACGACGAAGAATAGTAATGGTATGCCATATCGTAAATCTCCTCAAGCTCTCCCCTCTGAATATACTAGAATTTTGAAAGCGCTACCAAAAAAAATAATTCTCAGGATTCATATGTTCCAAGCAATACTATACGTCGTACCTGACTTTCACTCGGAGGGCACTTCCCTTGAAGCTAAGGCTCTCACCGTACCGCCCGGCTCTTGACGAGTTATTTCGAAAGCTCATGCTGTCATCAATCAGATTATAAATTTAGGGGCTTTCGTCTCAAATTCTTGCAAGTATAGTACTTCGTTCATCGAGTACGAGTAGAAGTTACAGTATATGCATCGCCTCGGGTGAGGAGGTTCCGATTCCCTGAGTGTTAGTGGAGATTAAGAATCTGTTCTACTATCAGTGGGGTGTGCAAGTATCAAGATGCATGTAATAGAGCATCGCTCCCGTATGAAGTACGCTCTCTCATTGGCCGATTGCACCATATCCTCAGGCTAGCACCGTCTGCATGATCATGCGCACTGTAAAGCACTTACATCGTTTGTTTTGCGTAGATTTGTTTCGTGAAGAAGTTCTATATAACAAGTATCCCACGGCATTCTGCTCTTTTAGTTAGTTTTTAAGACTTTAAGTAACAACACGGGGCGTTATTGCATCTATTTTCGCATTGGCCCGTCTCATGCTCATGTATCCATGAACATGGGAAGGATACATAGATTATTTAGCGCCTGTATTGTATTTGCGTATACTTGCTAGTAGATTTGTATAGTTTTGAATGGAGCAGTACGTCCGTGTCGAGCATTTGAGTTGCTATCAGGGCGGCACTCGTTGATGATATAACAATGGATGTTACACATTAGTAGTTGTTCGGTCTCACCAAGAACTTAGAGAAAAGTGAGTGGTTAGGACTAAATCTCTTTTCGGCTAGAAAACAGCTCCTGATAAACTCCAGATTGAACGCATGAACGTTGAACATGAGGAGGCTTTATTGAAAGCAGAAATACTTGATAGAAATAAGTAATTCCTGTTGCAGGTTCTTCTCTGACAGCTTTCAGCCTGTGTTTAATTCCGTACTATTTATATAGGAAAGAAGTATATGGGTTAAAAATTTGTCCGGTCTAGCCTGGTGCCATTTGATTTGGGAACTCACCATCATCATGGCCATGAAAATCGGCTATACTATTAATACGTGCTGTTAAATCAATCTTTGAAGAACCCTCTCAATAAGTAGTTCAACAGAAATCAAAAAGAACTCAAGACGAAGAAAGGCGTGTCGAAAACTCGTTGAGTGATTGAACGCGTTCTCATCACGTGATACTAACATAAGGTGAATCCCTCAAGTCGGTCGGATGTTGAAGGCCAGAGAGAGTCAATAGGAGTTCATAGCTTACGTAAGAAATAAGAGCACGTAGGTATTTGTAAGTATCATGTAAATATTGAGTGAATATTCTTGATATAAGATAAATTAAAGCAATATAAAGACCTTGGTAGCTGATTTAGATAGGGACAGCAAGAGCGGAGGAGGCCGGAGAGCAGTAGGAGTAAAGACGCACACGCAATTTTTCTAAGTCCAAACAAAATACGCCGGTGCTTGTTTACAGTCCCTCCGGTCTCCTCCGTAACTGTTCGGAAGGACTGGCCCGCGAGTCTACAGATGCTTCGGCAGCGGTCATAACGTTGGGCCGCGTCATTGGGACTCGCTTAAGCTCGTGGTCAGAGTTAGCTCAAATTTACCAGTCCCCCGACGTAGGCTTGCGGCTGCTGACTTGGAAGAGTTCCGGCAAGTTCATACGGTAAACATAGGACCTAGAAAAATTATAAATGTGGCCGAATGCTTCCGTTATTAACAAAAGGATACCTTGTATCAAATGTCTACTGCAGCTGACCTTCTTACTATAGGAGACTTAATTGTTCGGCTACGGCACAAAGGAAAAGCGGGAAGGCGCATTAATACGAGATTCTATTTGACAGCAGTCAGGTAGTCGAGAGTATCCCATTAATGTGCAGATTTCGAATTTCAATCGCAGTCAATACATGAGAAATAAAACGAAGCCACTGGCAGCCTAGTATACAATGTTATTAAATTAATTAGCCTCTCAAGTTGAGTTTACGTAGGATTCTGATAACCGATGATCGATATTGCATCATGTTTTGTGTATTCTTTGACCGTCTAGTAACAGTTAAAATTCCAAAGATATATTACATCTCGCTGAAATATTACATTGTACTTCTGTCAATGCCCGTCCCCTGTTTTCCATTTCCCATCCGAAAAGACTTCTCACCACAGCCAGGGATTATATGCTCAGAAGTTGAATATCAGTCTTTGTCAATTCTGACAGTAGCGGGGGAGGGAATTGCAAGCGAAGTCAAGGAAACGTAATGGTCGAGTTTGGTTGAGAGTGAGATGATATCAATAAAGGGTGTATAAAGCCCCAGCAGAAGACTGGGGGTAATATATAGACCCAATGAAACGAGAAAACTCTAATACATCCCGTTGCTTGCGAACATACCAGTGAACTTCCCGTCAGGAACTCTGGTAGTCATTGACTTCTCAATGTGACAGAGATCAGACCAGGGGTGCATTAAGTATATTGATCCGGTGATCAAGAGAGGTTTGACAAAGGCAATGTGCTGGATTCACCTCCATTGATGGTTCAGCCGTACTAATGCACCAAAGAAACACCACGGAATATACACAGTTCATGACATGATGTGCATTGTGCTATATAAACGGAGGATTTCATTTCAGCATAGAATCAAAATCGATGGAAATGAAAATGAAAATTCAATACAAGGAGGCATACGATAAATTCGCCCCAGCACACAGACACGCCATGAATTATACAGATAAATACCAAGTATGCTTCAAAAAGTGATGCAGTGAAGGAACTCGTCACAAGTGGGCTAGAATAAATAATGAAAACTAGGCAGTGGGCCACTGCTACACAAGGCAAGACAGTCCCTCCCCCAAGAGCTGTGATATATAACTGCTGAAGCCCTCCTAAATCCACAAGTCCATAAGTTCTCAGCACCAAAGTTGTTAAGTCACCCCACATATATGCACACCCATTTATTAGTTATTCCATTATTACAGAAAACAGAGCCATCTTCATCAATGATTCTAGATGTGAAATGATTTGCCCATAATATATAATTCTACCAAGAACCATTGTGTGAACACACCTATGCATGTCATTTATTTCAATCTCCTTGTCAATCACAGCATATTCAATAAGGTCCAAATACAATACCACTGTATGGTTTTTTAATGAAACCAGAAATCATTTTTGACACATAGTTCTGCATGTAGGACATTGGTACTTCTTTTTGGATGTCATGGCATATTGAAGCCATTTCTTAGTTCCCATAAATGATTTTCCTCCAGATGTTATTACATTCTTTGTAGCTGCTTTGCTGAGGCTTGAATGGCTTTTAGCACATTTTGCACTGGACAGTGGTGACAAACATCTCATGAGGTCAATGAAACTGAATACACAGAACATCACATACACTGTCAAGAGAAAGTGGCTTAAATTGTAAGGGCAAAACAAATAGGTACATTCAGCTGGTTAGGGTCCTTTGCCTCAATGGCAACATGTGTCAGTAGCCATGAAGAGTGGGGTAGCATGCATGTATGTAATATTGTTGAATGCTCTCTTCTTTGCAGCATTCTTTATGCACAGAATCAAGGATAAGTAAGTCAGATGATAATTTCATTTACTGTCAGCTAATTCCACCACTTATATAAGAAGCTCAGGAGAATATGCTTTAATTCACAATTCTCATCCTCCTTAGTACTCCCCAAAACAAGCCAATTACCCACCCTTGACTTTATTATTGTAATATAGTACAGAAAGCTCTTCCCCTCCTCAAGATATGTAGTGAATTCAAGGTCACCAATGTACCCATTCCAAATCCTAGCAAGAATCAGATTCTAGTCAAAGTGTGTATTTTTCCTTCTGATTTGTTCCCATCGATATGGGCAATGAAATGGATAATCAACATGACTCTAGGCTCATTCTGTAGGCTTGAATCCTATTGACTGAAAAATTCAAATGCATATCCTCACCCATCAGGTTAGAGAGTGTCCAGCTATTCTGTGTCTGGACTCCACTGATGTCACGGGGGAGGTCAGCAAAGGTGTTACCACATTTCAGAAGGGGGATAGAGTGTAAGTTAATCCAAGAAATTGGCAGAGATTTCAATAAGCTAATAAATTTATTTGTCCTTGCAGATTCCACGAAGGAAATCTGAACATCAGATCTGGGGCATATCAACAGTATGCTGTCGCTCCAGCCTGGAGAACCATTCGCTGCCATCCACAATACGTAAGTCGATTCTGATACAAGGTCGAGCGATCCACTGCTAGAAAGCTATCGAGTTCATCATGGCTGTCCTTGGAACCTGGGGTCGTGTAGAATCGCATTTGCGTATTGAAGGATGATTCGACAGCGCTAAATACCCATGGTGGTCCATAGTACCAAGCCGTCGAAAATTGGTCGAAAACGAACATGGTATCTTTCCCATGCATGATGCTCGTCTGCTTCATACACAATAAATGCCTGAAATAAACCACAATTTTCATAATTACCCCCCTTAAATTTATGTAGAATCCAATTTAGTGAAAAGGTTGTTTAATTATCTAGTACTGATATCGCCATAAGTTTTCAGTCTACGTGTATAGCGCCGTCTTCCTTCACCATTCCTAACTATTTAGTCCTTGAGAGACCTCGATATCAACGCCCTTGTCGCAGATATTGTATCAAGTTCTGGAGCAATTATAATGTATTTATTCCATCCCACTACAACACTTTGAGCGGCCTTTCCCCATCGTTCTCGTCCCATTGACACCAGTAAGACAGCAAGAACTTTTCGAAGGTTAAATATTCCCTACTCTGGATATTCAAACCAGTCATTCCAGTGAAAGCCTATTAGGTCTAGACGCATACTGTAGGATTGCAGCGGTGAATTTATCATTTCGGGTGGGGAAAGTATTTTCAACCAAGAAATACTGCAAGGGTTTTGCGTCGACGAACGATTGTTTGACGATCGCGAATGATGCAATATCGAAGGATGTCCAACGTGAGCACCCAAATACTTGATTAGTTAAACATAAATCTAGATAAAACACTTATGGGAACATCTTTCCGGTACATTGCAATCGCCATCCAGCTTCGAATAACAATCACTGCCATCTCGTTCTCAGGCCATTCATCATTCGCAGACATCGAGACCAATTGTCTAACGTGTACCGAAATTCTCTCGCTAACATATTTACTTTCACTGTGTCTAAGCGACACAGCTATACTGAGATCATCTATGGAAATATCAGGGCTTATGATCTCGGCATTTCTCTCTCAGATTTTACAGGAAATTTAGTTCATATTAACCAAGAATTACAATAAGATAAGGATCTTCAAGAGGGTCACGAGTGGAAGGTATCTTGTATGGCAAAGTCAGCTGGCATGTTGTTTCCGTCAATTATTGTTTAAGATGTAAAAAGGCACGAATCAGCCTGCCACCACATTAAGCATAGTCAGCTTCGTCGAATCTAGCTGTATTTTGGGATGCAGTTTAAATCAGGAAAAAAATAGTTGTGATGCGAGTAGCAGTCGTTGCTTCATTACCACGTATTCAGGCCCAGGGTTCTGGTGATCTCATGCAGTTATGCAGCTATGAGCGTTGTCGGTTACTGTTTGTACACCGAAGAGTATTTAAACAGATTACAACGAGATAGAACATCTTGTACAGCTTCAGGGTGAACAAATATATAGATATTGTGTTATAAGGTAGGTATTATGGCGGGAGATCATTGACTCGCCTGGAGAGTCATCAGTAATGGTGGAAAAAGTCGTCCAGGCACGTCCGGCCGTCCAGACTGATCCTGCGCTGTCTGGCGCTGTCTAGGAGGACTCCTGACAACATAGGGACAGGCCTGAGGCCAATCCCGAAAAAAAACCGGATTTTGGAAGCCTATGCTTGAGGTAATCCCGGAAATTTAGGGCATTTTTTGGACCTTATGCTTGATTGGATGTCCCGGAAAACATAAGAGATATTTGACAATGCTTAAGATGAGTCCTGGGAATAATGATGCTATCTCGCAGTGGTTAGGATGTCAGTTTTGTAATTATCATCTGGATCTATCTTGAGTTCAAACCACTGTTGTCCACTTTTTTTCTATCTTTTAAATTTAGAGATATAGTGGGATCACAATTGAAATTTAGGCTAGCCATTTTGGTGCATGGGCTGTTGTGGACTGACGTCGTGTCTACCGTGCAATTTTTTCTCCACAACAGTTTCATTATCTTTACACAGCCTCTAACTTTTGCTACAAGCCACGATGGATACAGCCTGGAACACCATGAACAAACATGGTTATTCTGCAGTCATTGGTCCAGCCTTAAAGCAGGACCCGCTGTGCATTCCTGACTGTTACAAGGAGCTTCTCCCTAAAAGTACACTGCCTGCCGATAAACTCTTACAGATGGAATTGCAAAAGACATCCCATCCCATCATGTTCATGAAGCCCGAGTCATGCTTTGCCATTGAGCCACCGAATCAAACTGAGATTACACAGTGGCTGTACATCCGTGCTATCCTGGCTGATGCATGGCTAAAAGGAATGTTGGCACAGGTGGAAGCGCAGATGTTGAAAAGAGCCAAATCATTCTTCCATCCGGATTTTAGAGGACATTGTGTGAGAGTGCGAGCCAATGGGAACTGTGACCCAGATAGTGAACCACAGACACAGATCAAGGAGATATCAATTAAACAACAGCTAATCAAAGGATTCTATGATATTCTTGGTGAACAACAAGACCAGGGTATTGGAACAGATAGTGACAGACTTGCATGTTGGATAGCAAGAGACGGTAATAGTGGAGCACCACCTGCACCCATTGCTGCTGGAAATGCCGCTAATGCTGCATTCACTGCAAGGGATGAAGCTGGTAAGGTAAGAATAATCAATTTGTATCATTATATCATTACTTGATCATAGTGCTCACCAACCTTCATTCCAGATCCAAGTGAAGCGTCGAAAGACTTTTGAATCTTTCAAATTACCCTTCTTAGAGTCCCTAAAGACAGGAGAAATCACTTCTGTTGCAGAATTGAAGCCTGGAAATTATAGGATAGCCTATAATCCGGATAAGAAAAGGCTTCTGATTGCCAAAGGCAAGCATAACAAAGCTATTAGCATATATAATGGTTAACACTTGTTTTTAGTGCTTCATATTTATATCAAAAGTGGTGGCAAGAATGCCACACATGCATGGTCAGAATCAAGTGACTCACTAGGACGGATTCGTACCTAGCTGTACACGTATTTGAATATTCTCACTACCTTCGACAATTCACTGCATATCCTCATCCTTCAAGCACAATTCAGGCTCTAGAATACCTTCATCTTCCTGCTCAATTATGGCTCTGTCGCCTCTTGTCTGTCCCACAGTGGCTTATAGGAGATCGTGGACCCATGGAATTGACAGTTGAAGGTTTTCAACGTTATAACATTTTGAATCTGAACCTTGCACTGTTTGAAAGCGCTTTCAAGGTGACTATGTCTAAGAGGTAGCTGAGGATGTCGAAGAAGAATAGGCAGCTTTCTGGTTCAAATTTTGGGACTTCCGATAGTGATCAACTTCCTTCTGCTGTATTTTAACATGCATTGCAATTTTACATTGCTATAATACATTATATAATAATGCTGTAATAAACTACATAATATCATATAGGCCCGAGGTATGAGTCCCGGAAATGAGAGGCTCAATGGCGGAATGCCTAGGGAAATCCCGGAAAATCACGTCCAAAAAGGGAAATTTGGGTCCGGGAAAAAAGGGCCGATTTTGACCGATTTTGACTCAGGCATTGACCGGCATTTTCAAGGGTCTTGTCTAGGCCGTCCAAAATTACTATGAGGTCATCCCGGATCACTCCAGACGAAACGCCCATTACTGATGGTTGTTTCGCCATCCAATATCAATAATTCATTTTGCATCCGGAGTTAATTGATTCTGTTCACTTCTTTATGTTCTGTTCAGCTCTAGATGAGTATATCCGACTCGTATCGGCACCTGGCATATTCCTGCCTGCTCCATAATGTGACAATGGAAATAGTGGTTCAAATAAGAGATTAACGTGTTCATGAATTTACAACCGCCAAATACGTAGATATCAACTTAAAGGGCTTAAACCGTTCCACTAATTTATAATTTGGAGACCTTCTTCGTTTCATTGCCTAGAAACACCGTGAGCATGATGTTTCTACCTCTCATTTGGAACAGGTATTACTCACCACTCCTAGCCATCCAATATTTAATATATCTGGATATCATCTCCCTCGCCAGAGGTCCATTGGAAAGCTCAGGCACAATGAGTTCCGGTGCAACCTTGACGGATCTATTCCACCCCATAGCGGCACTCTGGGCAGCCTTTGACCATCGCTCCCGAAATATGAATACCAATAAGACACCAGGGACCTTGCGAGGATCAAAGTCGCCATTCTCGAGATATTCTAGCCACTTTTCCCAATGAAGTCCTCGCATCGGTTTCGTGGCATTCGCTATAATTGCAGCTGTTATCTCGTCATTGCGCGTTGGGAAGGGATTTTCGATGGAAAAATATTGTAGAGGCTCTGAGTCGAAGAATGATTGTTTGACGATTGCGGAAGCTGCAATATCGCTGGGCATCCAGCGAAAAGACTTGAGAACTGGATTTAGATCAATTCGCAGATGACGATAGATATGACACGTACTGGGAGCCCATCAGGATAAATTCCAATCGCCATCGAAGTTCGTACAATGATCATCCCAGCCTCATTTTCTGCCCATTCTCCATTCGTAGACATCCCAGCCAGCTGTCCAACACGTATGACAGTCGTCCTTAAACCTGCTTGCATCTCCGCATTAACCAGAATCCGTTCGCTAATATATTTACTTTCTGCATATCCAATTGGCATTGGAATACTGGGATCATCTACAGGCATTTCAGGGATGATTATCTCGCCATTCTTGTCACCTATTTCAGGGATCTGTGAGACGCCTTGATAGGCCATCGAGGCACCGATTGTGGAGAGGAAGGTAAGTCGCGGTGTTCGTTCTTGTGGGGAAGATAGGGCGAGATCGATCAGTTGACGGACACCAGAGATATGGGTGCGCTCGAATGCGGAGATATCGAGCATGAAGTTTAAAAGCCAGGCTGAATGGATGATGTGAGTGACGTTGTTGCGCAGCTATTTGGTGTTCTTTAATACCGGATAATGTCTGCCAGAAAATAAATACTCACATCAACGTAAGCCGCTTCCGATAATCCCAAATCCTTCCTGGAAAAGTCTATCACCAAATATTCCAACGCCGGACGTGCTTTAGCAAAATTAGCAGCATCCAGGCCTTTCGCTTTGAAGGTTTGGATTAAAGATGCTTCGGCACTCTCCTTGCTTCGTCGATTTAATAGATAAATCTTCTCAACATCGTTCCTTCTCATGAGTTGATCTAAGAGTGAAGCACCGACATTCCCAGTAGCGCCGGAGAGGGCGATGTGCTTCGCATTGACGATGTGGTTGCCAGGGGTGTGAGGAATGAAGTTGGAGGAATGTTTGGCGATACATGTGCGGATGTGGATGTAGGAGTCCTCCTCGTCTATTGGGAGAGGTTGCGGAGGATCTGGAGAAACAGTCATGAGAAATGCATTGTTAAAATCAATAGAAAACTCGAAGCTTAAATGTTAAGTACCAACGTGCACTAACCCCTTTCAGATTCGCATGGATAATACGACTCCTCGACAGCCAGATTGGAATTGTGCCTTTTTGAATCAGAGGCGTCACAGCACCGTTTATACAATGCCGTCTCACTTACCTGCTAGTTGAATTCCTTTATTTCTGGAATATATAGGGAGCAGTGGCAAGTTCCCTTATTACGCCGGCTGAAATCATAATAAATAAGGTATGTAGTTGATAAGGAGCCGACGACATCGCTTACTATAGGAGGACGTCTAAGCGGTTAAATTGACAGAGTTATTCAATTCCTCAGCCACTGTCAACAGTTAAGGCGTAAACCAAGGGGCGACAGGCCTAAAGGCGCCAGGTCAAGCTAATATGCCCGGTATCAGTTAGATATGTCCGGCAGGGTATGGCATAGGGTCAGACGAGATATGCGGGTAGTGCCAAGCTGATCGTTAACCAGCCCCGCATGGCGAAAATATTGATTTCCCGCGCCCTGACGGGATTTTTCCTGGCTTCCGGCCCGCTTCGGCATGGTCACCCACAGGCACCTACAGGGCAGGTCGCCCCCACGGGCACCTACAGGCAGACATATTTACACTTGTACATTGTCACTAATCACATTAACGGGCGATGGCTCTCGATCGTTCAGCCCTTCCGCTTGCAATCTAATCAGTCTGTATTGGGCAAATGATAATAGGACTTAGAATTATTTTCGCTTTCCGCCTAGAGACCTGCCCTGACCTGCCTCTGACTTGCGAATGGCTCCCTCTGCTGCCAAAAGGAGGACAAAGACACATCAGATACTGGCCTTGAAGGTGAACAGATCACCTGTCAAAGCTAATAAGCGCAAAAATAACAGTCCCGCCGGTCAAGGGTCTATTTCTCAGGCAGGGAGCTCCAGGCGTCCCAATTGTACGAAAGATCAGCAGCCACCTGAAAATAGCATATGAAGAGGAGGTCGTTATGTGAATATTATTTTGGATGGAGTCTCACGAGCAGAGTCACAGGCAGAGGCACATGCTGCATTTACGGAAAAGGTGAAGATGGTGGTAGCCGCCATTGGGTCCATAGTGTAAGTTGTCTCTTCCATAACTGTCTTCTATTTCTCATATTCTCATTGCAGGCAAACCTTAGTGCCAGCTATGAAAACAACAATGTGAGTTTCATGGCTTCCCTTGCTGCTGCATCTGCTGACCCATGTCCCACTTGCTAGAGACTTGCCCGCTTCCCAAGCTGAAGCCCTCAAGAACCTCACCACTGGGAAGGTTGAGAAGCACAAGAGGGGGGTGCAGGCAGAAGCAGAGGATAGCAACAATGAGCTCACAGACATTGAAGACCTGAATGCACATGACTGGTCGCTGCCACTGTCCACCAATGTGGTGGCAGCAAGCAATGGGGCAGCAAGCGATGATGGTGAACAGGTGGCTTCCCTGGCGAGGATTCCCTGCACCAGGAAGGGTAAGAAGAAGGCGCAGTTTGAAAGCCCTCTTAAGCCGGGCAAGGACTCTGCTGCGCCTCCGCTGCGCACAAAGCCTTCTCGCTATCCCGTTGTAACAGGTATATACTGTTATATCAATATATAGATAAATCTATTTATTATAATCTATGTAATAACTAATATACAGGATATATTAGTTATAGATTCTACATCAAGTATGTAGCTATAATTAGTGTGGACACCATATGTGTCCACAATGGCTTGTATTTAGCATGCCGGTGCATTAGGTGCTGGCATATATCTTTTACCATACACCACTTGTACTACCTTACTCAATATACAGAGTTCAGTTAGTCTTGGTGTGAAGTAAGATATACCAAAGTGTTATACCCACCAGGCAGGTCACCACACCACTAGACACATCTGCCAACACGGTGCTGAGTTGGTGGAGTGCGCCGCCCAGATTCTCTGAGTGGGCTGATGAGCAGTTCTGTGGGGTGGATCCTTATTCTGCCAGTGAAGGAGGACATGCTGACTGCATCTTCTTCAGAAGTTTCTGGATTGACTTACGTCGTGAGTCCTCTTGACAATACGTTATCTCACTGAATGCTTACCATTTATCAGTTTTATCTTTAGGGTTGCAGCCCCCTTGTGCCATGATGAAGCCTAAACAGTACCCAGAGGCAGATCAGAAGATTGGGACACCAGGGTCATTCTTTTATGACCTTGCTCGGTGGGGATTCCGATTTATTAATGTGCCGTATGCACTGCAATTTAGAAATTCCTTTGAGGATATCATCACGTCTTGGGATAAGCCATTCACTATGATGCAGAGCAGGATGGATATGATGGCGGCAATGTCTTGGCAGGACCCCAAGTATCGTTTCGGTTTTGTTTGTATTCGTGAAGGTATGCCCATTACTCTGTACAATGATTTCCTAATACCTGACATTGTTGTGGGTATAGACAATTGCTTTCCTACTTGCCCATTCATGACTCGGCTGCCTAGTTATGGTGGCTCCTCTACCTCTGCACCTGAGCTCACTGCCCTGCAGTTTGACACCATCCTCAGCACCGCCCGCTGCAATATCCTCATCTCATCTTGCCCATGTCTGCATCACCTTAGGGTTCTACAGAATCACTTCTATGAGAAGTGGGCTAATGACAACTTCGCGACACGGGTATATGATGGAGAGGTCCTTGCTAAATATATTCTTGCCAGAATCGCAGAGGTGAAGAAGGCGGTGCATACAGCTGTCTTGCCTAATGATTCAGAACCCAGTCTCGCTGACCAGGAGTTCTGCCGCAGCACTCGAGCGACTTCCACACTGGGTCCTCTACCCGCCACGGATATTGCTGCCACCCATACCATCCCTCCCGCCACCTGTATGCCCGCCACCCATGCCACCACCCGTGCGCCCACCACCCGTGCCACCACTCCCGCTGCCACCCGTGCCACCTCTCCCGCCACTACCCATGTGCCTGCTGCTACCTGTGCACCCGCTGCTACCTGTGCAAATACTGCTGCGCGTGGCGCCACTCCTACCACTCGTGCCACCACCCCAGGTGGTGTCTCACCCAAGAAGAACAAGCCATATGTGTCGTTAGCATTGCGGGTGGGTGGTAATGCCGGTTCCTCTAAACGTCCACATTCTGATGTGGCAGCCCCACCAATGGAGCTTCCGGAGCCCTCCCCCAAGGCAGCCCGAACACCCTGGGTTATGGATGCGGCTTCCGCTGCCCATGGCAGGCAGCTCTCTACCTCCACCATTCTGGACAACATCGTGGCAACACTGGTACCAGGAGCGGCACACTCTGAGCTTTCTGCCACACAGCAGATTATGCTGGATGTTCCACCGCCTGTCTTTGCAGATTGGGTCAACTTGGCGATGCATATATCCAACAAGGTCTACAATTCGCCCCCCAAGGCCATCAATCTCTACCGCTCAGTGCTGGATTTACCAGAAAGTTTGCACAGTGCTAGCATGCTAGTCTAACAGCTCAGGTGTTTGCCTGAGCAATATAAGGAGAATGACTGGCTTGGAATATACTTGGAGATGCTCAACATGGCTGTTGAGAATGGTGGCATACGCCTGGATAGCATGGATGGAAAGACTCTGCATGAGGTTATGGATGGGGCTAGGGCAAACACTTTTGGAACAATGTTGAAGAGGGTTTGAAGACTCTGATGAAGTCCATTTCATCAGCAATCCGTAGAAGGAGATAAATACATAGCTACCCAACTACAATGTATATAGTTGTATTAGAATCATTAATAGTCCATATCTATCTACTGGGTACTATTGAGAATATTGACAGGCAGGAATACAGAATATGTTATAACAATATATATTATACTGGCGAGCAGGTATATTGACAGGGGTGATGTGACCTTGGGCAAACACAATGTTGCCTGTCGTTGCCCGCAACAATGGTAAACCTTGCCCGGGAGTCTGCCCACATGGACGACGAATATGGAAATAGTGGGTCTAGGTGGTGGGTGATAGCCGGGGAGGCGGCCAAGTGATGTGTGCCTAGCCTGCCCTACACCAAGCTAGACCTTACACCATGGTCTGCCGGGGTATCAAATAGGTGTCTGGCGGGCTATGGTATAGTGTGGAAACGAGCCGGCACCATGTGTCCAGCTGAGCAGCAGCACCTTTCCTTTTTTACCCCTGCAGAAGTTTTTCCTTTCAACTGTCACGATCTCGCTGACGTCAAATTCAGTTGTTCCTTCGAAGTTCCTGTCTACTAGCTAGCTAGCTATTTTTCTTTGACATCTTTCTTCACTATGTCCAACACCACCATATACGGTCAACTGGGTCTGCGCATCCCTGGAGCAGGCATGCCAGCTCCTACTCAAGGCACCGGAGAAGGCAACGCCAATGGGACTGAAGGCGTAGCAGATCTGCCTCAATTAGGTGACAATACCATCAGCGAGTCAGGTGGTGGTGGTGGGGGCACCACAGGAGCTGCCTGTACCTCTCACGGCCTCTCTAGTGGATCCCCCCCACTCCCACCCACTGAGCAACCCGCCCCCACTTTCCCACTCTTCCAACAGCAACCGCTAATGCTACCTAGCGCCTCCAGTGTCCGGCTTTTCGTTGATCCAACAGCAAAAGTCGCCATCTCACACGAGCCCAAGAAGAGCAGCTTGCCACCGCTGCAGGCAGGTTTCAAAGCCAACCCCTTAGAGCTCTGTAAGTGGCCATTTTTCCTCTCACCCACCTTCCCTCTGCCCCATATTCTGTCCGTCCCCCTCCCATTTCCGTTTGTCTGTCGCCAGCTGTGGCTAATTGTCTCTCGCAGCCATCCTGTCCAAGGTCAAGGACACCTTCCGCTCAGGATGCATCTACGTGCCCTACATCACACTCACACATGTGGCCCGTCTCAAGGCCTACCACGGCAAAGAAGATTTTATTCTTAACGCCAGCGGTGGGCTAACTACCAAGGGTCTTGACCATCACAACAAGAGGGGCAATGCAGTCACCGATTGGCATGCCGCCGCCAAAATCACTGAAGCTCATACCCACTTCCACCATGGTGATGAGCATGCTGATGCCCTCATGTCTCACCACAACAGTGTCATGAGCCTCTCGCAGTCGTATCCATGGGACATTCTTATGGCCTATGATATCTCTCAGCGTGAGCTGGTGGCCAGTGAGCCCTGACATGATCTCACCGGGGTACACTCAGAGGCCCTGAGCCACATCGTCAACAGATCATCTCCCACTGCTGCTGAACACACTACTGGCACTCCAGGAGCAGCTGCCACACCCCGCTCGCAGGATTCCCGCAAGCGGCACCCGTCCATTGACTACCCTGCTACTGGCCCAGCCAGAAAGCGGCTGCAGCAGCATTGTTTTCAGTGTGGCAACATTGGCCACATCCCAGGAGACTGCAAACATAGCACCACAGTTGCTGGAAAGCCTGACGTACCCATCACCATGAATGGGAAGAGCTGAAACTCCCTCACAGCCCCCAATGGCGGCGTCTTTTGCTTCAACTGGAACTCCTCTTCCTATCCCTATGGTGACACCTGTGCAAATTACCACAGCTGCCCCATCTGCAGCAGCACCTCCCATGGTGTGACCAGCTGTGCCAGCTGTGCTGTGCACACCTGATCACACAGACCTATGTAGAGTGGTCACCCTACTCAAGGCAGATGTACTGGAGGCTCTGCTGCATAAACTGGGTATTTATGCTGAGTGGGCCCACATCATAAAAGGCCTTCATGAAGGCTTCGATGTTGGCATTCAGAAAATGCCAACATCCACCCGTATTTTTCGACAATCACAATTCCTCAGACTTCGACCCCTATTTTATCGACAATTATATTCAAGAAGAGCAAGCGGCGGGCTGTTATTCTCAAGCATACTCCCCGGAGGAGTTAGAAAAAATAATTGGACCATTCCATACAGCTCCACTTGAACTGGTACCCAAGCCAGATTCTGACAAAATGCACATGATAGAAGACCTCTCCTATCCGCACAACAATCCTGATGAACCCTCCGTGAATGCAGGGGTAAACTCGGACGATCTTCCCACTTCTTGGGGAACCTTCAACAGTACTGCTGAGCTGCTCCGCTCCCTTCCCCTGGGTTGCCAAGCAGCTACATTCAACATAACTTCGGTGTACTACATCACACCAATCCACCCAGATCAACAGAACACTGTGTGTGTCTGCTGGCGAGGCAAGGTGTATGTAGACTTTGCCGTGATGTTTGGGCTTGCATCGAGTGCTGGTGTGTTTGGTGCAGTAGTGGACATGCTGGTGGCAATCTACCTAAAGGTTGGCTATGGACCCATACGGTGTTGGGTCAACAATTTCCTGGCAATCCGGCTGCCAGGAGCCACTTGGACAGAAGAAGACTTCATTCAGCTCACCGAAAATTGTGGGGTGCCATGGAGTCCTGCCAAGACAGGAAAGTTCACTTCTGCTCAACGCTACATTGGTTTTGACTGGGACCTTGAAAACAAATCTGTCTCACTGCCGACGCACAAGCTTGGGAAGGTCTGCACTGTGATGCGGCAATCAAAACACACTTCACAGCCAAAGAAGCGGCAAGTCTGCATGGCAGGCTGGTTCACATCTCAGGCATCTACCCCA
The DNA here is from genome assembly GCA_000827215.1 of Sphaerobolus stellatus SS14. NCBI lineage: Eukaryota > Fungi > Basidiomycota > Agaricomycetes > Geastrales > Sphaerobolaceae > Sphaerobolus > Sphaerobolus stellatus. Next base: position 307,846 of record KN837171.1, read on the forward strand.
TCATTCGGCCATTCCTTCGTTCAGCTGCTACCTTCCCGGGCTCTTTCAAATGCCCTTGTGCCAAGCTACATCCTCCACCTGCCCTAGTTGCTGACTTGCGGTGGATCCTTTCATTGCTACGTATCTTCCCTGCATCTCTACCGCTGGCACTGTCCACAGCCACAGATGTCGAGTGGTGGGGGGATGCAAGTTCATCCTTCGGAATAGATGTCATAGTGGGTCACCGCTGGGGAGCGTTGAAGTGGGATGTGTCTATCAAGGTTGGGCCGGGACAAGCTTACAGTATTGGATGGGCAGAGGCCGTAGCAGTAGACCTCGGTTTCCGGCTGCTGTTAGCCTGCAGGATTGTCCAGCAGCAGGGCTCTGCCATAGGCAATGTTCTTGTTCGATCCGACAATGCAGGTGTAGTAGTGGTAGTCAACAAAGGTCGCTCATGCAACCGCAATACCAACGACGTGCTGAAAGAGCTCTTCCTGCTCCAAGCCTCCACAGGGGTTCGTATCAAAGCTATCCATGTTCCAGGGGTTACCAACATCGCTGACTTACTGTCTCGAGGCAATGTGCTTTCCTTCCAAGCTACCTTCCCCATGTGCATACCCAGGTACAAGTGCCGCTTCCCCCCTATTTGCAAGGCAAGCTCCAGTCATTGTAAATGTGCTGCATACCGCCGAGATGGCTTGCAGCCAGCACCATCCCCATTGAGGCCAGCCTGTCCAGCGAGCGAAAGGCTTTTTCTATGGAAGGGGGTGAACACTCCCCCCCCTCTGTCATCAATTCCCCTATGATCCACATGTTAGCCAATGTTGTGCATTGGGCCAGTCTCAGGGACACCTCCGCGTACAGTGCGGGGCTATGTAAATACCATTTACTCTGTGATGTGTTCTCCGTGCCTGAGGTGTCATGACTGCCAGCTTCCTTTGTATTCCTTCGCACTATGGGCAGTCTCCGACCCCGCCATCATACCCCTTCCACATTCAGAGGTGATTTTTGAGCCAGCCAGCATAACAACAGTAAAGAAATACTTAGCGGCTGTTCGCGCATGGCATATCGTGCAGGGCTGGCCACCACCATTATCAGAAGACCACTTCACGCATATAAATTGGTCTTTGCGGGAAATGGCAAACATCATCGGGTCCTTGAGGAGGCGTCCCCTGCGCCCGCCAATCACCGTGAATATGCTGTGGTCTCTACGCAGCATCCTCCACCTTTCCGACCCTTTCGAGGCATATCTGTGGGCACTCTTAACATGTTCGTTTTGGGGTATGATGCGTCTGGGGGAGGTGACCGTATCTTCAAGGGCATCCTTTGATCCCACAAAGCATCTCAAGCGCAGTGATGTCTCGTTTGACGCAGATCTTGATGGGAGGACTTACGCACGGTTGAATCTCCCAACAGCGAAGACAGTGCAAGTGGGATATACGACCTTTTACCACTTCGAGCATTGTCGGAAGAAGCCACAATTTTGTGCTCGGTCTGAAGATGTCGAATGTGCTCAATTCTGCGAGATGGGAGATGTCTTTGGTAGTCGAGTCGTGCTCAGCCAGGTATGTAGCAAGTTCATCTTCGATGGCTCTAACTTACATTTGTGTTGCATCTTCTTACTTATAGCGTTATTCTGACATCCGGTTCATTAAGTCGTTGTAGACGTCGTTGTCCTGCGGCTGTCTAGACTCCATGTGGTATCTGCGTCTAGTTGAAGATCCCACAGTTCAGTGTTAATCCGAGACCACCGTTGCTCGCTTTGTGTCACCGATCACATCGATCACTCCCTTATATGGCCACATGCTCAAACTGGAAGTGCCCTGTCTGAACCCAGCTTGTCCGTGCCGCCCACCCGGCTCTCGACCCGCGTTCCGAATAACAATTGGATTATATATATAATTAAAGAGGTGATACATTAAAGCCTCCACAGTTTCTTCTGTGATTAGTCAACCATTTAACGGGCTTCATCTCTATCAGTCACCATCTTAGGTATCTTTTCTGCAACCTCTTTCCATGCCTCGTCCCATTTGTCCCTCAAATCAATAAAGTGGTCAGAAAGCATCTCCTCATAATCCTGCGTAAACCAACCATAGGAACTGATGTCAAACTCGGCCTTCCGAGCTGTGTCAATCGTCAGGAATCTGCTCAGGAATAATGCGACTTTGCTAGCATTCTTTTTATCCAGTGGAGACAGTCCAAATCTGAAGCTACATAGCTTCGGCAGGACCGGTACCAATTTCGTTGGATTTCCGTAGCCTGCATTACAATCAATGTAGAGTCCGATTTCTTCCAAAGACGGGAAGTGCCCCAAAATCCCAGGCAAGGCCGACATATTGAGAAGTGGTGGCAAAATGAAAAGGGGGCGTTCAACTAAGTGGAATCTCTTCAGTTTAGGAAGCTTCATACCAATGATGCGGAGGTCATGTTCGGTGATCTGAACTTGTGTTGGGTATTGGATCGCCAACTCCGCAAGGTCCGAGCAATGAAGTAAGGGTTCCAATATCGACATATTGATGGCATCCTCGAGAGTGGAACGATCAAATACGTTGGGAAAGCCGTCCAAGTCGATCTTCGTCAAGGACCTGCCCCTTCGGCCACAAAGCTCAAGTAAAGCCTGGATCTCCTTTGGACGGGCACGATTGATGGTGATGATTTCGAGGGACACCAGTCGCTCAAAAAATGCAGATTCAGCGAGGAACCTTTTCACAAGAGGGAAGTCTAGTTCCATAGACATCTGGGTGAGAGCTGGGAAACTATGGCTCTGAAGAGTAACAGAGAACTCGCGCAGATCGTCAATATTCCCGCCACCGCCAAAGAAGCCCCAATCGTGTTTAAAGGTTTCCAAACGGGGCAGCGATCCGAGAAGACCAATAACCTTATCGGTAAGGCAATATCGAGGAAGGGACACTTTCTTCAAAAATGGAAGCGAAGGCAGAGTAGTGGCAATCGGCGAATATAGTTCAGAAACAGAATAGGAACAGTTGATTCGCAGACTTTGAAGGCGAGGCGTCATGGTGGGAAGAAGGAGGAGATTATCGTGAACTCCCTGGATTCCTCTGGTATTGGTGTATGAAGAATCAAAGTCTATCTCCAGCTCTGCCAGACCCGGGTGAAGGAAAAGGGTCATATAATCCATGTGCTCTGTCTTGACAGATAAGACCTGGAGAGAAGGAAGGAGAATGAGACGTGGTCGAAGGCGAGCAATGTCGCTTAGCATAGCGAGCCCGATTGATGTCTTGTCGAGGTCATACTTCCAGCTCAACGACTGAACACGAGAAGCATATCGATCAAAAGCCTCCCAATCCGCAGGCAGGAGACCACGGGAGAATTTAGACTGCAACGGAGGGTATAATGTGAGCCAATATATTCAACTTCATTCCTAGAATACTACGCACCATGCGCTTTTCCTTCCCGCTTACTTCCGTATCCCAAGGTGCAAGCAAGCGCAACAGAACCACAGGATGTGGTACATCCTTCCAGAGAATGTCTAAGGCAGGTTGACACCAAAACTTACAGACAAGGCAACTTGCGAAGATGGTGGGTTTCGAACAGAGAGTGAAGATGAGCTCCAGCAGCTCGGTAGGTAAGGAAGGTGTGGGTGTGAGCGACATGGAAATTCTGTGAGGATAGTAAGTCAAAAACAGTAGTGAACTAAAAAAAAGACTTGTTACACACGTTGTCGAAGTATTAACGCAAGCCATGGACTCGGGGATTCGGGAAAGGCCTTTGAGCAGGGCGCGCAGGACGAAGAGAAAACTTGCCACGAGAGACAAACAAAGTCAAATAAACACAGCCACACAACGCCAAGACCGCCAAATAGCGCGCGTCCCAATTACTTGAACTGAGTTGAGCTTTGCGCACTCCGCATTTTGCTGAAGCCCAGTGAAGACCGCCTCAGGTCAGGACGGTTCACGGAGGGTCGTGTCGTTCCGCCCGATGTGAAACGCGCATGACCGGAGAATGGTGCGCGCTTACAACACGCAAGAGGGTGAGGGACCAAAATAAATAGATTTAAAATGCCGAAAAATGGCCAAAAAAAACTCGTACAATACCTGCATGAATCCTAGATCCTCTGAAGACGATCTAGAGCTAAGGACGAGGGGCAGCATGGGGGCGATGTGGCCGATGGTGACGGATGATCGTAGTGAGAACAATAGATTTAAAATGCCGAAAAATCGCCAAACAAAACTCGTACCATACCTGCATGAATCTCAGATTTTCTGAAGACGATCTAGAGCCAAGGACGGCAGGCAGCATGGGGGCGATGCGCCCGATGGTGACGGATGACCGTGATGAGACATGGCTGTGGCAGAAATTGAGGTTCCGCACGTGCCACTAGCCATTTTGAGAGATAAAGACCCGTATCAGTATTTACGGCCGTACACAGACGTATTTATACGGTCCAGTACGGGTGCTCTCAGTACAGTATACGTGTACGGGAGGAACCCTTCAACGACCTGTACGGTACTGGCACGGACCGTATATACCGGACCCGTATTTTGTACAATACTGGTACGGTGCCGACCCCTAAGAGGGTCAAGGCGGTCGACATTGGTTCATATCCGTTGTTGTAGCTGTTCCCTTCTGATTCTTCCCTTCCCTTATTTTATTTTCCAAATAGATATATTGGTAGCAAATATGTGCATATCGGTCTACACTGTACAGCCGACCCGGATCCACCAATATACAATAACCCACTACCCCCTTTCCAGCCCACAATTCCAAATATCCAACGGTGTGGCTAAGTCACAAGGCGTCCAGTACGGCCAGAAAGAGCCTATAGAAGTCGAATTATAGGTCAACGGGCGAATCAGCGTTAGAAACATAAAACATACCTAGAAAAAGGAACTCCTGCCAATATCTCAATAATTTCTCTATAATCAATCTCTTCTATGTGCAATAACCTTCAGCGACACCTATCGGAAAGAGATGAACGCTCGGTGATGTACAGAGCGCGGACCTAGAGGGGAAGCAAGATCAGGACAAACAATAAGCATGAGGCAGCCCACACACCTGTGCAGAAAGATAACTAAGCAAAGCTACGGATTCCATCGAGTGATGATGATTGAAAAAGGATGATTCGGTGGATAAAGACGCGTTATATCTCTTGTGCGCGTTGGGACCGTCGGGTTTATGGATGTCCTTTGAGACGTGTCTACCGGTGTCAAACGTGAATTATGTGCGATTAAATGGAATGGTTGACTTACATACACCCATAGATGTCTTCTTAAAGAGATATCATTTTGGATGAGAGCCTGCACCGTCGGGAACGGCGCCGAGAGTATAGTGGTACGAACTTCAAGGGGCGTGGAGGAGCGGCCTCTGAAACGACCTGTATTTAGATCGTACCCAGGCTCAAAGTTAATTTTCATTCATTCTGTTTACAATACTTCCAGAAAATATCATATGAATTTGTCCTCGTATTTTCAGAATAAAATTGTACTTCAAAAACAAGATAAGGGAGATGGTACGATAGAAACTGATCGGAACGCGGCTTAAAGGGAAACATACCTCGTCGGACCTCTCCCATCACACGAAGACCACTGTAGCTATATCGAGCCAAGACACTTTCCTTCTGCACCTTTCTCGCCCGCTCTGATCCTCTATGACCAGAGACGGTCTTCGCTAAGGCTGAAGAATCTAAACATCTTGTTAAAATCACATACTCAGGTTGGTGTTTCATGGATTAACCTCCGCGTAGGAGGGACGCCGTATAGATATGCTATAAAATATATGCATGCGATACGTATAAGTAAGTAGTCCACACCGTGCCATACCAGTCATAACGATACCGGATGAATCCATCCAACCATAAAATCGATATCGATGACGAGGAATTGTAAATAAGGATGTCCAGGCATGGATCTACCTCCGCTGTTGGCGACATCAAGCGGGACATAACATAAACTATTCAGTTGTTAACTTAGGTATATTCCGTATTATGTCTAACATTGAATCATGACAGCAGAGGAGCTGTCTTTCCCGGACATATAATCGATGAGGAATAAGGAGCGGGGATGTCATGGATTCACCTCCGGTGTGGTCAATTCAAGTGTGCCAGACACACAATGGAACATACACAGAAATATCAGGTATAATCCAATGTGTGTCGTACCATTAATACAATCAGCGGAGGTGGCCATAATAGCATCCGAGATTATTTAATGACGAGTGACGGACATATTGAAAGGAGAATAAGTAGAGGCGAAAAGGATTGGGATGGAGATAACAAACCACTGCTATAAAGGAGGGTATGGAGAATACATTGGGCCATGTGGAAAATCACTTTCACTCAAAAGATAGGGATGTAACCCCGGCAATCTCACCCATCAGCGGAGGTGGTATGAAGTGTCAACATCGTCGCAAGCACAATATAATAGTAATTAATATGTCCTATCAATGTTACATTTGAAACTAACCCATGATAAATCTCTAATTATTATACAACTATTCGAAATTTGAGATACGTAAATAACAGAAGTGTTTCAGACATAGCTTTGACTTCAGTTTTCCAAGTTTGACTTCGAGTGCCGGTATCAAGGAAATAGCACTAAGGGTGAACGAGAAGGAATATAAAGACAAGTAAATTATTGGGAACATACTTCTAGTACGAAGTCCTCATTTTGAAGAAAAGACAATCAGGTCATAAACATCTGCGCATGGCAACGTTCACCTATCAATGGTCACGGATAATACAGTCAAAAGGGAACATTGAGGATGTGTCGAATATACAATGTTGCAGAGGTGAGTACGTCCGGATTACTAATGAATGATCAAAGTAAGTTGAAATAAAAATGCAAAAACAACGGAAAGAAAAGGAAATGAAAACGGACCTCTGCAACATCGGACCCCAAAACATGGAGAAAGGTAGACAGAAGGACAACCTCGTGATGAATCCACCAGCTCCTGACAGGCCAATGAGGATAAAGAATCAAGTCGGAGATGGAAGAATCAGGTCATACGCAGAGAAATCGCATGTCCAAAAGAGTCTCAGTGATAACAGATTGAGACTAAGATAGAAGTAAGTAAAACGAACGACAAACAACCTAATAATAGGAACCTCTAAACATGCCACTGAATCCATATCACGTGTGACCCAAGGCATCTCATACCACTGATAGCAAGAGCGGAGGAGTCTATCGGCATTGGCGTAAAATCCCAGTGGAATCGCAAGAAAAAATAAAAAAGGAGGAAGATATGCATGTGAACCCCTGCTGTTATCGAAGACACAGAGCTGAGCATACCATGGAACATACATATATTGAAAGTACGTACAGTCCAAGCATGTGAAATAACAAGTCTTTAGAACAGCGGGTGAGGACATCGTGATCGTGGAGTCGATAGAAGGAAAACAAGAGAGGGAAATACATGCGATTATGGTCCTACATCCTGTGCTGGTCAGAGCAGTCGCGAAAGAGTTTACACAGGAAGCACTGAGGGATTTTCTGCTGAGAAAAACATTAAGAAAAGCTTAGAAGTCAACCCCATTTCTTCAGTGTTTTCCCAAACATTAAAGGAAAACCAAAAGAAGACCAACATTTATTAAGGTTTTAACACAATTCATGCGAAAACACTGAAGAAATGGGGTGCACTTTTAAGGTTTTCCTAGTGTTTTTCTCAGCAGAAAATCTCTTAATGCCTCTAGTGTTATCGTCACACGAGTAGAAGTAAGAGGAGACGAGGATGTAAAACCGGGCGAGAAAAAAATAGTAATGGCAATACACTGCACAAGTCGTCTTCCGTAACCTGAGACTCCAAAAGGATTGCGGCCTTGTTCCAGGAGCTTGACAGTGTCTCGTAAGTAGAACGCTTGATCCAAAAGGTTTCCACTTGAAGGTAGCAGGACGATAAAGATCAATCAATACGCTTAAACTTGAGCTCGACGAATAGTAACAAATGAGTATTCGATAGGGAGATAGATAAGGGCGAAAATTTATAAGTTCAAGATGGAGACCAAAGTCGTAGCTGAAGAGGAAGAAAGGATGACGCGGCCTGTCTGCTGAGTCAGCAATACGATGCCGACTAATCGGCACTGGGAGCCTATTCCTGCTCTTTGTCTATCGCACTCGCTCGGCCCTCGCAGAAAACTATCTCAAGAAAATCAGAAACGCCTATATTCTTCTATTCGGCAATGCAGCTCATATCCACACATCCCTTGGGCGACAAGTATGAACCTAGGGACCTGCGACGGCGTTGCAACAGCTCAAGCCATTCATCGACACATGGATGCCCTTAATTCCTCTTTAGTAGACGCAGACGCAATCCTCATGAAGTGCACAAACCGTCATCGAAATTCCGTTTGAGCGTCATAGACACAACTCAATCCTTCAATTATCGCATTTATTGGAAGGCTGGCGCAGAATCGCATGGAAGATCATCCTTGCAGTTCTTGTTCGACTGCATTTTATACAAAGAAAGCTTTCCTTTAGCGTGTCTGGGTTGAAGAATCGGGATTAGGTTTTTTATTTTTTTATTTTCCTTTTCCTTTGCGGATTCGCTCAGCTCTCGAATAATAGAAATAAAAATACTGGCCATTAGACTTGTAACCAGCTCGCCACTCGATGTGACAAGTCTACGTTGGGGGGCGGACTGGTAAATCTGAGCTTGAATTAGATTGGAACTTAAGCGAGCACAGATGTCGTGGCACGGCGGTCGCAGCGGGTGACAAAGCACCCTCTCCAAAGGGAGAAAAAAGACAGCACAGATGCTTCGTCGGCGGTCATAACAGTGAGCCACGGCATTGGGGGTCGCTGTCAGGGGACGCCCCTAGATTTCCACCTGGAACCTTTCCGTCTGGAACTCCCCCTCGCGTCAACCACCCTCAGGGAGCGATTCCGTGCGGGATTCACCCTCAACACATTCGCCGACTCCTGTAGCCGGAGAGTGGGAGGTTCGGTTGGAGACAGTGGTCGTCTGGTGGAGGGTATATGCGCATGTAGTCATAGCGCATGAGTGATGGGTTGTTTAGCGCCGGTAGGCCGTCGGTATCGTTTCATTGTTTCTCCGTTCGCTTCCGCTTCCTTTGTTTCTTCTGATTGGTTCTTTCCCCTTCCTTATTGTTTCCGAGTTCATCAGATTATTGTTCATTTCTGTAAGGGCAACCCTCGAAGCTGAGTGGACGTCACGCAGAGCTAGCAGAGGGGAAATCCAAAGATATATAAGTAAACGAAATATATACACGCAAGGGAATCTCACCTAGCAGAGGGGAAATCCAAAGA
>KN837171.1:318902-333512 GCA_000827215.1 Sphaerobolus stellatus SS14
ACTGGAAGTCTTTCTACTGTAAGGGCAACCCTCGAAGCCGAGCGGACGTCACGCAGAGCTAGCAGAGGGGAAATCCAAAGATATATAAGTAAACGAAATATATACATGCAAGGGAATCTCACCTAGCAGAGGGGAAATCCAAAGAGAAAGACTTGGATTGCCTCTGCCAGAGTGAGCCCACTATATACCGTCCGGAAATGGGAAAGCCAACTCCGAAAGGAAAGTGAACAATGATCTGATGAACTCGGAAACAATAAAGAAAGGGGAACGAACCAATGAGAAGGAAGACAAAGGAAGCGGAAGCGAACGGAGAAACAATGGAACAATCCCCAAGGCCGACTGGCGCTAAACAACCCATCACTCATGCGCTATGACTATATGCACATATATCCTCCACCAGACGACCATTGTCTCCAACCAAACCTCCCACTCTCCAGCCACAGGAGTCGATGAATATGCTGAGGGTGAATCCCGCGCGGAATCGCTACTTGAGGGTGGTTAACGTGAGGGATAGTTCCGGGCGGAATTCTGGAGGCGTCCCCTGACAATTTCCTTTCGGAGTTTACGTTCCCGTTTCCGGACGGTATATAGTGGGCTCACTCTGGCAGAGGCAATCCAAGTCTTTCTCTTTGGATTTCCCCTCTGCTAGGTGAGATTCCTGTCGCTTGTATATATTTCATTCATTTATGTATCTCTGGATTTCCCCTCTGCTAGCTCTGCGTGACGTCCGCTCGGCTTCAAGGGTTGCCCTTACAGTCGCTTAAATTTATGGTCAGATTTAGCTCAAATTTACCAGTCCGCCCCCCAATGTACATCAGGAAACTTGGTAAAAACCGGCGCCTAATGGCTCGATAATGAATTTTGGTTATTCCTATGGAATGACACAGGGATATCCTATTTTTTTTTGAGAGCCTGGTTCATATGATCTGTTACTCTCTCATGACAAATAACTGGGGTCACCTATACAGTCTGCATTGAGATAATATCCATGCAAATTTTGCTAGGGAAATGTACATGAACTATGATCAGCTATAGACAACTATGCTAGTGATCCTAGTTTATGTACATTTCCCTAGCAAAATTTGCATGGGCAATATCTCAATGCAGACTGTATAGGCAGCCCAGGTGTATGTCATGAGAGGGATATAGATCATATAAACCAGGTTATCAAAAAAAAGTTAAGATATCCCTGTGTGGTGCTATAGGATTAACCAAAATTCATTATCGAGCCATTAGGCGCCAGTTTTACCAAGTTTCCTGATGTAGGCTTGCCACACAGGTAGGGGTGGTCTGGTTACAAGTCTAACTGGAGATAATGACTTCGGATTGTCACCTAAGCGGATCATTTGAGAAGGGTCTGGAAAACAAAGCACTGGATAATAGTATTACTCGGCTAATACTCGTCAACAAATACTTCGTATATCAGTCTTCAAAGACCCGCTGTTTGTGACAATATAGATTTAATAAACCTTCCAGGTAGACCATAGTTGTCATCCTCATCCCTCAAGCCCCAGTCAAGTGCTAAAGTCGCTCCATGAGCAAGTGACACGCTGACTGGAGATGAAACCCGAGACAATTTATGTGGTAAGCTTACTATATAGTCGGATCCACAAGACATTGTCAAATCATAGGGGACAAAAGCGACTGAAGTATCGTCGTACACACAGATATTCCAAAAATATTCAGAGGAGCGATAAGCCAGAACACGATGCGTGCGAGATGCGAGGTTTCCTCACAGATCGAGTTCGAGTGCAAAATAAAATATATTAACTGTTATACCTGAGCTGCTCTTCGGTGTAACCGAAAGAGATATCAAATAACCCTATTCCTACTTATAAGAGTTCAAAACTGCATTACTTTTTCTTTCACACTTCATGAGCAACTGATCAAGAGAGATAAATAAATAAAATAGTAAATCCTTGCGGAATAACGTATATCCCCGCTACTGTGATCTAATCCAAACTGCAGAACTACAGAAAGTATGAACCATGAGCGATGCTGACTTGGAAGAGGTTCAGCAGGTTCATACGGTAAACGTAGGACCTGGAAAGATTACAGATGTGGTCGAATGCTTCCGCTATTAACAAAAGGATAACTCGTATCAAATGTCTACTGCAGCTGACCTTCTTACCATAGGAGACTCAATTGTTTGGCTACGGTACAAAGGAAGAGCGGGAAAGCGCATTGATACGAGATTCGATTTGACAGCTGACAGGTAGTCGAGAGTATTCTATTAATGTGTAGATTTCGAATTCTAATTGCAGTCAATTCATGAGAAATAAAACGAGGCCACTGGCAGTCTAGTATACAATGTTATTAAATCAATTAGCCTCTCAAGTTGAGTTTACGTAGGATTCTGATAATCGATGATCGATACTGCATCATGCCTTGTGTATTCTTTGACCGTCTAGTAACAATTAAAATTCTAAAGATATATTCCTCTCGCTGAAATATCGCACTGTACTTCTGTCAATGCTCGCCCCCCCTGGTTCCCATCTCTCATTAGAATTCTGCACAACGGGCACCTCTAGCTTCATTGATCTTGATGCCATCAGAGACTCCCAAAATATTCAGAGGAACGATAAGGACATGATGCGTACGAGACTCTGGGACGTCTCCTGATGGATTCGAGTGCGAGTGTAATATAAAACGAAGTAATCCCTGAGCTCCACGGAACAGATTCAAATGTGCATTACTTTTTTCTTTACAAATAAAAATAGTAAATCCTTGAGCCTCATACCGGGACAATCATTCAAACTGAAGAACGACAGAATATCATTCTATGAGAGAGGCTGACTCAGAGGAGTCCAGACGGGTGAATGTACGATCCATGATAAATAAAAAAGTGGTCGAATCATTGTGTTAGCAATCGATGGCTCGTATGAGAGCTATTCGTCACTTCTTTTGCATAAGAGATGCACTCGGTTCACAATGGAACAACGGAACAACGGGAAGCCGTTTACATACGAGATGCGAATTGGACAGCTGGGATTAGAGGCCAGTATGCCATTTCGAGATTTTTACTTGTGATTGGGTTGTCGATTCTGTCACACAGGAAGCACTGAGGGATTTTCTTCTGAGAAAAACATTAAGAAAATCTTAGAAGTCAACCCCATTTCTTCAGTGTTTTCCCAAACATCAAAGGAAACCAAAAGAAAACCAACATTTATTAAGGTTTTAACATAATTCATGGGAAAATACTGAAGAAATGGGGTGCACTTTTAAGGTTTTCCCAGTGTTTTCCTCTAGGAAAACCCCTCAATGCCTCCAGTGTCAGGGATCTTGATAACATATCACTAATACGTTATCAAGATCAAGATCCCTGGCAGAAGCAAATTTTGAAGGCCGAATAAAACCATGGCCGGCTGTACGATTATATGATATTGAATAAGCTAGGTGTTTTCATCCATCACATCAACGAAGAAATGATCCAAGGAGATAAAATACTGTCATGCAATAAGTATAAAGCACAGTCCAAACCATGCCAACATGACGGCACCGGATAAATATATCTCAAGTAAGGTCAAATAAACCTTTGAAAGAGAAGACCATGCTTGTTACCTAAAAAGATATCAACGTGCCAACATGAATGCCGAAAGCAAATGAGGTTCTGAAGATCCACTGAACAACTCCGTGGCACGTATTACTTCCCATTTATCCAGGATATATCAGCTCTTGATGTATATTTCAAAGAGAATGAGCGAAGAAGAAATGAAGTAGGCCGTGTGTAAACATGTCGATAGACCTAGCCGTACAGGTACATCACTAATTGAGCCGCCCCCTAGAATCATGTTTTTACCATAAGACAGTTCAGCAAGCAACACCCCCCAAAAGGAGATGATGGCATGAAAAGACCGGATCAGCTCCCAACGCATGATTCTCAAGGCGCCGATCAGAGGTAGATTAAAGCTCTCTCCCAGTAATGTTTCCAAAGTGATATAAAATGAACAATAATTAAACCTAACAACGAACACCGCACCTATGTATTCTGCCCCTCATCTCAACCCATACATAGGAGTTAAAAAAAGGAGACCCGAAGAAGATGGCTTCACCTCCGATATGGTGGAACATTGGACATGATGCGGAATATACTCATAGAGTATCACGTCATGCCGGCCAGATACCACTGTCAGCGCAGGAGTCCTTAATCACATATGGAAATTAATAAAAATGGAGAGGAATATGATGGTTTTCAATTAACCTCCGTTGCCACCCTAATAGAAATGCCGCTGAATATACACATAAATGGCATACGTAATGCAAAACATGTCGTATATTGATGACACCAACGGAGGAGTCCGTCACCATCACTGTTGTCCGGTGTAATAGTTCCACCACCTAGAGTCTACAGTCTCAACCAAGAGAAGCAATCGGATCTAGCTGTTTCATTTCTCGTGAAACCTGTGGAATAGGAGACTCGCTGTCAAAATAACTGCATCGGCAATAAGTATCCAGAACCGGAGGTCCGTCACCATCTAGGAAAGTGCTCATATTCACTTATATCATAGAATTTCCCAGGCTGGGAGATATCAGAGAGGAAAAATAAGAAATGAAAATAGAATAAAATAATCAAATGGACCAATTAAACAAGACATGATGCTGGCCGAGATCCGTAGATGCTGATGAGGATCATGAGTGATCTCTACATACACGTCTACAGGACTTTTTACAGCGCTGGAGGTGTCATTGGGGAGAAATTCTCATGCCAACGATCTGACCTGGATCAAATCAAGCCATGCTGCAGAGGTCCCATAGACCCTATTCGATAATATTTAGACGAACCAAGGATAACGCAATGCCGGAATGGGATGAAATAAAATAACACGAGAAGATAAATAGTTATAAAGGAGCTGATAACATGAAATCTCTGAGACTGACAGAGATACGTCGCATCTCGAATAAGTACAGTATTAATATGCTTGAGGATATCAATTCGAAGCGGAGAAGCACGGGCCGGCTCAGAGGCGTTCTTTAGGTCCTAGATATGATGTATTAAATAGCCAAAGAGAATGAAAGAGAAGGAACCGTCCCCCAAATGCTAAACCGCACGCAATGCTATCCCAATATGAGCAAATGTTAATGGGTAAATGATTTAAAGTGAAGCTGACCATGGGGATGAATACCTCTCAAAGTACCGGTTCACAAGGGTTTGACCACTATCGACATGTGAATGACAGATTCTGGAATCAACAAGCAGGGATGGCCGAAAAATGAGACGGTCCTCTGAGAGGTCAAGCCATGGATAAATGGAGGGGGAAAATACAACGAAAAAATGAACCTGTGGGTCACAGTTTTCATTTTAGCTCGACTTTCGATTCACGCTATAAAGAATATTTAATGCGACGATCGGAGATGGAGGGCTGAACGCAAACACAGAGGATCATGTGGATTTGAAACCAGAAGAAAGAGGGTAATAATGAATAACGAGAACGAGAACGAGGAATACCCGCAACTTGATAAATCATATATACCCAGGAGAGAAACGAATAGGAGGAAACAAGGTCCGCTTATTATTGAAATCTTCACACGTATACACGTACACAGGAATGCCACGAGATATATCCCAAATTATGCCGCGAATCAGCACCGGTGGAGGAGTCCATCACATCCCCCTAAATTCAAAATCGGCAAAACGAAATCCAGAACTAAACGAATAAATGGTGTGGAATGCTATAATTAAATTGTAAAACAACTGTCTAGTGTATGAAAGCGGAGGACTCGCCTGGTAGATCCCAACAATCAAATGGAAATCCAGAGAGAAAATAAAGAAAATGATATACAGTTCTGCTGCATTCGGATATTGGAGATGCTCGCCATGGGATATTCGTATAAATAATATGTACATACACTTCATTGTACTTCAAAGAATCGTCGTTCGCAGCGGAGTCTATCCCTAGCAGCAAAAAAAAAACGTAGAAAAATAGATAAATAAATAGAATGCAATGGCAATGAATTCACCTCCGACCGCCAGAAGTTATTGTCTGGGATACGCTTATGGTTTATATACTCGAAAGAATGACACTAACCATCGGAGGCGCTCATCTCGATTTACGAATTTGGGAAGATAAGGAAAGGGAATTGAATATGAAGACATTCAGTGAAATAGAACGAAGATGGGAAAGAAAAGGTCGTAGATAACGCTACACACCTCTGCCACACATCTAAATTCCTCACAGAGGTAATCAAAAAG
This sequence comes from Sphaerobolus stellatus SS14, assembly GCA_000827215.1. Classification (NCBI taxonomy): domain Eukaryota; kingdom Fungi; phylum Basidiomycota; class Agaricomycetes; order Geastrales; family Sphaerobolaceae; genus Sphaerobolus; species Sphaerobolus stellatus. The sequence continues at coordinate 325,093 of KN837171.1, forward strand.
ATCATCCTATCAGAAAGATCAAGTCGTATAACCCCGGGAACTCGATATAAAGAACAGAGGTGTTCAAGACCTTAATTTAACGACCCGCTTCAGGAATGAAAAGAAAAGAAAGGTCTATATGAGCGTCTTTGGAAGCATAGAAGCAGACTCCGAGTTTCGGCAGCGTAGCAGTTTCCATATAAGGAGCACAAGCATCGATGATGATATAAGTACACTGGAAACGACGAGCCGGATATCCCCAAGTCAGCACTGAAGACAACGAAGCATATTAAGGGCTAAATAATCAATGCCGTCGACATAGATACTTAGCTCGATAATATTGACATATTGACTTTGTAAAAGCCCCATCAGCTCGAATTGGAACTCTAAACCCACGTTTAACCCCAGTTGCGCGCATTGCAGGTCAAATAAGGATGGGAAATGTTGCTCGATGACACAGAAATTAAATATTTCGTTTGTAAGGCCGTTCGAAGTTTTCGTTGGCTTCGCTGTCTTCGAGCAGCCAGGAGAAATCCAAGATACGCACATCAATGAGCAACTGCTGACATAATCACAGTGCGCGCCTAGTACACACTGGCCTTGTCGGGCAAACCTGTGGTGTCTAGGGTTCTGCCTTTCCCACGGTCTTCGACCAGGCTCTCTATGCCCATAGTCCATAATCTAAACGGGGATCTTCCCAGCAATAAGAATATTGCATCTGCATAATCTTTCAATAGCTGAATGATGGTAGGCTCCTCTTAGCATGTTTATCAAATCGGATACAAATGCCGTCCAAAATGCCCACTTTCATCATACTTAATTAGATAAATACAGATGCCCAAACTAGACTACAAGATTAAGGCAAAATTCCGATGCTTAAATGGGTGAAGCAGCGAAGGCAAATTACTGTGGACAGTCAGCTGCGCAATAAGTAGTTATTGCAGGAGGGATATTGAAATGTGCCGAAGTAAATGGTAAACTGTTAAATTGCATCAAAAGACCCGCCATTAAATGCCAAGCAATGTGACAATGGAAGGCCCATAAGCCAGCTGAAAGGAATGTTACACTATGAAGAATGATATTAAAAAACAGATCCTTACGATTATTCGTAATAAACTGAAGAACCACGAATGAGTTGGCAGGAATGAAGATTGTATCACGATGCATTGGATTCGTGGGGTTAAACTGTTGGTTGACGTAAGTCCCAGGACCGCTTCCAATGCTATTCCACACCGTGTCAGTTATCTCGACTAAGAAAAGAAAAGAAATCCAAACGAGGCGCACATCCAAGGGCTATGCCCGTGTAAATGGAATGGGTGTCCACCTCCGTCAAGGTTATTCTGCAGAATTCTTGTCGTTAGAGTTTAACCTTATGGGGAGCTATGAAAATCATCTTACAACAACAACTTGGACTACTTGCACCGAGGTCTCAGTCCAAATCAGTTGGCCACCCGCCGCAACACTTAATCCTTCTGGTGCATAACCACCGGGGTTTCTCATCACCTGCTGAAGGGTTGAGGTGCCCTGCAACGGAACCCAGCTCTAAAAAAAAACAATCATAAGTCATCGACTCACCGAGCAATCTTGAGACCGAGATGTGATACGCACAACATTGTTAATAAATGGTCTATTGCTTCCATCAGGAAGAGTGTCAAACTCGAAGGAAACCGTGAATTGGTGATTGAGAGGGGGTGGAGTCTGGGCCATCAACGGTACCAAAGTCGTGGTGAGGGCAAGGTCAGGAAGTGCAGCACCAGGACCTGGATCTTGTGAGTGAATTCCGTTGGGAAGAGTTCCTGGGGGTGTGTGAGAGCCAGTGTACCTGAACCATGAATGTTAATTTGAATTCTGTCGACATCAAGCTGAGATCAACTTACCGAATCACTCCACGGATATCAATGTTTTGCCCAGGCTCGGTGTACGTGAACATGTCGGTCAGCAGGGTAGATCGCATCCAGTATAAGCCGTTTGTATTAGCAGTGGCGTTGGCGTGAACAATCACGGAGTAGCGTTGAGCTACAGCGAGAGAGACTCCAGCGACCGTTGTCGGTTCAATAAGTGTCCCATCTGCTTCAATCACTGTAAGTGGGTGATTGTCGATTGAAAATCGAATATCGGCCAACGATCCAGCGTTCACTAATCGGATGCGATATCTGTCGTGTTTTCATTCAGCAGAGTGCAAAGACACGATAAAAATGGGAGCTTACGTCTTTCCTCTTACGAAATTGAACTAGGAAGGAAGAATGTCTGAGCAACTACGTCTCATAAATTATGGGAGTCTTACCGTGAAATAGGAGCCACCGCTTCCGGCAGAGAAATATTGCCCGTGTCCATTCAAAGTCTATTTAATGGCTCTATTAATGCACTCCAGGATACTATAATGTTGTCACTCACAGCAGAATCAGGAACAGGCTCATTCCCAGCACCCGTTCCAAGTGGCCCGGCAGCCTTTGAGCGTGAGTGAGAAAAGAGAGAGAACTTGCATATAGGAGTCCAAACTTACTGATAAATATTCTACAAGTAGGCTCTCGGCAGTTTGGTGATACCAATCTTGCATGACAACAAGGACATCTTCATCCCACGTAGGAAGACCAGGAGGAGAGCGTGCTGTGGGATGTACGACAATACCACCGATGACACCATCGGTGTATTGCATCCTATCTAAACGGTGAAAGTGGTAAGCAATTCCATTGCAACATGAAAGAGGTAATCCCTTACAATCTGTCCAAATTCAAATATGCATGAGTTAATGATATCTCATGTCGTCATCTGAAAATAATACGTACGAGAACTGTAAATCATGCATAAGTATTTGGGTTCTGAAAAGAGCGATGTAAACACTTACTGCCACCATGTCGTGCCCGAAAATTCTCCCAAGTCGAAGCTAGACAAGAAGATGGTCTGTCATAGTTGCACATTTCGATCGATTGACATACCTATATGTCATAGACTTCCCTGGAGGGATAGCACATTCCGTAATGGCTGCATTTCCGTCGTAGTAATTGGTCCCATTTTGATACTGAACCAATGTGTCAGAAAGACGTAACAGCCATAGGAGACTGAAACACGACATACGAGCCCATGCCAATGGAGAGTGGTAGCATTGGGGAGTAGATTCTGAACGTTGACAACAATGTGATCATATTGGTTTGCTTCGATAATGGGTCCGGGATATTGACCTGCAATTCCCAATGAATACAGCTATACCCATGACTGAATGAAGAAGCACACCATTGACAACGACCATCTCCCGCTCAATGCCATCTGGGGCACCATTACCAAGACTCAAAACGAAGTTAAAGACACGAGTTTGAGGTGGTTGTCCAGCGAGGCCGTTCAGTACAAAGCTATGGTTATTTAGTGGGATGTAAGGAAGTGGATTTGGTACTGGGATCGAAGGACAGGTTGGTGAGTGACCAAGAAGATCACCAAAACCTGGCGTAGAGTTGACCACCGCTACCAAGCTGAGGACTAGAAAAATCAGGTATTGGAGTGACGACATTAGGAAGAGGTTAGGCCTCTGTCCCTTTCGGAGGGTGTGGATATGAAGGCCTTCCGTGAGGGAATTTATATTGTGTGTAATTGAATCTAACCATTGTCGGCAATGCCATTTTTGCAGATTGAAGGGATATCGATCCCGTCGGAGGTCATGGCAAGGAGAGCGGGCCTTTGAAGGTATGTATCGGGATACCCAGAGGTCCAGGCACTGATGCTTACGTCGAACAACGAAGCGAGCCGGTGGAAGCGGTAGAATTTGTGAGATGTCTGGTTTTCTAAATTTATCATCTCCTTTCACGGGATAAAGTTATACATACTTAGTCTGTTGCTTGCAAATATGCTTCGATAATATTTGAATTGTGGCACTGGTTGGCCAGAAAGCGCTTGGTATCAACCAGAGGGACTGTATTAATACATATCAAACCAGAAGGGGGCTTAATTGTCAAACGGGAGGAAAGCACATATCATTCGGTAAGCTTCTCACTGTCACAATCGGCTGGAAACGGAAATAGTGCTTTACTTCAGGTGATAGAGAGAATCCAAGGTGAACCAAAACTGACCATTTGCATAAGAACAGGGAATATAATGATACATTTCAGGACCATCTTCAGATGGATGACAGTCATCTACGATAAATACTCAATTACTAGCATTCCCAAAGACCAAGGATAACTAAAAGAAAAGGTTGAATAGGATTGCAAATGCATTATATTTACAGGGGGTCAGCCGCGTGTGTCTCTTGCATAGCCTGCACGAACAAGCTAATTAGGAATAGACGTATACGTCTATCAACAGGTTTTGGTCGGCGTATATGAAAATTACTTGGGATAAAAATGATCACCGCAATGAGCGTTTTCAAAGAGGTCCAACCACTGAGCTTCGCTTAGGGTATTCTGGTATGATTTGCTTGTTGTTTCCATTATTTATAAGTCACCGATTATCATCCCGTTCATCCCGTAATGTCTACTTAGTACACCAGCCTGGATAGTTTGTTTTTGTAAAACAAATAATTGTACCAATGAGACTTAATGAATCTGAAGGATCTATTCAGAGCCGTCAGTTGAAGGGATAGTAACTGTAAGCCATAGCTTACTGTCAGAGAAATAGCGCATGCTCCTTCATAGCCGGATCTCTCGCTCGTCCGATAACCCGGTACCGAAATTCGTAGTCTAGAGATCCTGCGGAAGTACAGAAAAAAAATAGAAATGCAGGTTAAGTAAAGTAATACATATGCGGTGGTAACCGGATTGGAAAGACGATCGTTTTATTTTGAACGAAACTTATTAATCGACTCTTTCCCTTTCTAATCCATGTCGGAAAATCCCGCGGTCTTCATGTCATATATTCCGGATGATACGGTAGATAGAGTCAATAGATTGATGAGTGAAGACACCTGGGGATGGCAAGCAATGCCACAATACCAGAAGGATAGAATGATATTTGTATGATTGCATTGAGTCAAGGTCAATGCGGAATTTGACATGCTGGTTCACACCATCAGGAAAGTTGACAGTGTATTTTAAGCGCTCGTACTAAGAGTGTTATATACATACTTCTATCTACCCTATACACCGCTATCAACCTCTAATTAGCGTGTATGAGCCTATTTAGCTCCCCTAACACCGTCATTGTGCTAGGCAGGGTAAATAGGTTACCCCGTGCTATGTAGCCAGACGTCGTTTTTCCAAATGTTATTAATGATCGTCATCGTGAAACGGAAATCTAATCAATGAGTTCTAGACCCTCGAGTTTTGCACCGAGTAAACTACGCACTCGCAGAGTTCTATCGTTAATCGGTCAGGCTGCCGTCTTGCCTCCTCAAGTAATTATGAAGAAGTGATATCAAGCTCTGATGAGTGTATACTAACTATATACGTTAGAAGTCTTAATAATTCATCAGCTTTGGCACTTCTACTTCCCATGCGGGTTAGAAGGGGGTATATAATGTAGAATGCATAAGGAGTGGGAATATTCATTGTCAGATGGTCTCTTAGGCTGTTGGGAACTTGATTACGCATGCTTCTGGCCTACCGGTAGTCGGAAATTGATGTTGATTCTTTAAATTAATTTCCAACAGCGGATAGTCCTATTTATAAGACCTTTCCTTACTTTCGAGACGGATCGAGGTAGTAGGACCTCGGCTACTCCTATGAAGCTTTGTCCGCGATTTTCATGATTTTCGGCCTAGCGGCGCACTCCGGACAAGCAAATTTCGGTGTCGCGGCGTCCAGCTGGGCCCGCGAAGGTTAATAAAATAGAATAATAAATGCCCAATCAACTAAAGAATAAAATCGACCTTTGGATGATGGATTGAGAGGTTTTAAATCCGGGCATCAATAAAATCTTACTACACAACCGTACTAAAAATACCTGCTAGGTTAGGCCTGAATGCAAAATTGCATCCTGAAAGCTCTTAAATGAAGTAAGCGGTAGGTTGAAAAGGAAATTCACTGTTCGCCACACCATATAGATATGGTTGCTGCTTCCTGCGCACTTTTTGGCCAACATATCTAGTGACAAGAGGTGATATGCATACCACAAGTGTTCTCCTGGAATGCCACGCGGTGCACTCCAGAAGACAAAGGTTCCTCTAGAGCAGGCCTGCGGCGCACTTGGTCGGACAAGCGAATGGGTCAAATCAGGTGCTGGAGTGGCGCATCCGCGGACAAAGCTATACAGGAATAGCCTTGGTCCTGAGGTAGTACTAGTCCTTCTCAATTCTGTCCTGTCCCGTTGTCCTTGGTGGACCTTCAACACGGTCTGTAAGGTTGGTATCCTAACTACTGGTTGCTTAGGGACACTGTAGAATTGAGATAGCTTGCCCCGCACGTTTTACCGCTATTGTACAGTTACATACGTAAGCCCGACAAGAACCACAGAAGCCCTGACGTAATATGGCGGGCCCGCATCCCTCACGTATGTCCGGGCATTACTTTACCTCCTCTAATCACTATACATACCCTCCCATGCAAACCGTCATCCTCATTTTCAGCTTGGGTCAGGAGCAGAACACCGGGCGCAGTGAGCGGCGGGCCATGCGTAACACACAGCCACAGCGACGGTGTCACGGATCCCGATGTGGTCGTTAATGGGAGGTAAGGTGAAGCATCAACCAAAGCGTCCTGATCAAATGCCAAGAATACTGCGGGACAAAAGAAACACCTCTCGAGCTGTTTCTTTTGTCCCGCAAGTTGAGAGTCCGACAGAATGGATCACGCTATCTCAGCCGATCGTCCGGATCGATTGGCGTTCCCCACTAACGAATTGCCGAGTGCGGGACAACGAACGGGACAGAATTGAGAACAGCTAGTCGCATGTTATGTTACGGAAGCGGTAGGGCCTCAGCCCTGACAGCCTCTGATAGCATCAACGGAGTAGACTAAATCTATCTTTAGCTCTAGATGCGGTTGACGAGTTGTGTCAGGGTCAGGTCAAGTTACTGCAGCAACACTCAGTCCCAATACGGAACGGAATTGGTAGTGCCTCAAACCTGACAGCCTCTGATAGCATCAACGGAGTAGACTAAATCTATCTTTAGCTCTAGATACGGTTGACGAGCTGTGTCAGGTCAAGTTACTGCAGCAGCACTCAGACTTGTCCCAATACGAAACGCGGTGTTGCTACCCACACTGCTTATACATTCCCAGTGACCTGCTCACCAGACCAAACGAAACCTCTAGTATAGGGGTGGGAGACCCTCTGAATGAGGTTCAATAGCCTAATATGAGACTGATAATAGGCCGTACAGCATCAGGAAAGTTGGCAAATGCTACAGAGGCTATATAGCGTGAGGCTATATAGCGTCCATAGACACCATAGCCTCTGTAATTTATGTACACTATGGTAGTCTCCATAGATTCCCTAGAAGTCTGGTGATTTTGCGCTATGCTAGCGGCTGCGGGTGCTATGAATAACTATATAGAGTCTCTAGCTTCGGTAGCCTCAATAGTGCTATGTTTATTTACTAATTTTCCAATTTAATATCCGTAATTTTTGTGCAGAATTAGGTAGTAAATGTGTAAAATTGATATATAATGTAGTTAAACACAAGAGGAACTAATAGTAACTTCTACATTTGTGGATCAGATAGAACAAGTAAAACCACAATCTTTGGCAACAACACAAGCAGGTACGTAAGGCTGAAGCAAAAACGTAAGGCCAATAAATCTCAGGGAGTAACCATGATCTCATCGAACCCTATATGCCGTCCTGCATAATGAGCCCAGAATTAGGACACACCTTTCGAGAGAGATAAAACATACCTATTGATCGTACAGGATGATGCGGCGGCGGCTGTTCCGAAGTCTCTATCTGTTTATCAGTATCATTTTGGTACCTATAACTTAGAATGCAACTGGCATGATTGTGTTAGCTAGCAGATAGTGAAAACATTGAATTACGTACCCTAAAGTCCGTTCGGAAGTCTCCTCAGCATGTCTTAACGCCAGGTTACTTCTCCTAAAACATAGTCATCAACCAATAATAACTGGGATGAAGCGACTTGGATAGTGTGTTCATCGTCAGCTGACAGACCCAAAGGTCAGTATTGGATGAACTCACTAATGGTCAACGATGGAAAGTGGTAGATAACGAATCCTAGAGTGAGTTCAACATCATTTTAACAGTCTCTACACAATGGTTAACATTACCATACGGTGGATTCGTTCAAAGAGAGGGAATAAATGGCCTTGAGGTCGTAAAGAGAGGATGAGTGGTGGTGGCACGATACTAAGCTGCAATGTGTCGTCTGACGCTCATATTTGTTCAAACCAGCGTCTTTGCATTTCGCTGAGCTCTGTTCTGTTGACCGATTAGCTACCTCTTGGTTATGCTATAAGGCACAATTGTTTGGGTGAGCCAAGAAAAAGGCTGGGTGCCGCTGTTTGGGTGTCGAGTCACCCGACACCACAAACAGCTAATTAAGAGGGTGGGTAAGGGCGGGT
>KN837171.1:335722-394665 GCA_000827215.1 Sphaerobolus stellatus SS14
GCGTAGCGAGAGTTAGCAACGATAGCGACCTGTTATTTTCCGTAGACATTTCGTAGCCTGTGTAGTTCTACGGAAAAATTAGGCGCCTTTACCCGTTTTCCTGATGAGGTCGAGCTACGGTTTCAGGATACGGGCTGCTGGGTGGAGCTCTGTCGAGTGAATGAAGTAACTTCGTCTAGTGATAACTGTTAGTAGGATGTTTCACGTTGGCGTTCGAGTATTTTTCGAGTATTTTTTCAAATATTTCTAGATCAAAAAATTCCAAAGAATATCATAAAATTTGATCCAACGTGAAACAGTAGCAAACGCTCTTCCATCCTTGGGTGAGTGTCGGGATATTCAACCTCAACTGTACTCAGAGGATAATGGTAAATGTAACTCATATTTGTGCAGGATGAATAACTAAAATATGGTACAGTGAAATGTAGTACAAGAAGTATCAGCTGGTTAAATGGGCACATTAAATATTTCAAGGCTCTAAAATATATCCCCAAAAAAAATAGCCAGGAACGAGCGTAAAAGCAGCTCTGAGTCGTTTCTTTGCATTTTTTTCGGTCAAAATATTCCGAAAAATACTCGAAAATGCTCGAAAAATGCCAATGGGAAACACTATGGGCAGTCCTTTGTAAAAAAAAAACTCGAATTTCGCATTAAACTGTTTGGGCAATCAATTTCGTGTATACAGCGGCCAATCAGAGTGTTATTTTCGTAATACAGCTACCATGAATTTAATTTCTATTACACACTTCGCAGATTTTCGCAACACTTTTCCCATTCTCGCTTTTAAGTATCCTGCTCAAGTATGCAAACTATCTAACACTAATACCTGTTGAAAGTGGCTCTATATTGTGCTAGGTCAAAGCTATCAAGCAATATGACCCGAAAAAAAAAACTGCTATAACGCTGTTAATAATTGGGGACTTGTCTAGGAAACTATCGCTGCTATCCAATCCATATATCGCTGTATAGTCAAGTTTTTTTTTTTCTTTTCCTGGCGTATGTGACTATTCTAAGAGCCTCTATGCCGCATTTGGAGACGTATATGGGACCAGGCTTATTAGTACCTCAAATATTACCCAATCAGAAGGTCCGTCGACTTGGCTTAATTGAACCGATTCTCCTTCCACAGATGCAGGGCTTGTTCCCCTCGGAGGGCGAACTGAAGAAAATAATCACTTCCCTGAAAGAATTGCCGGAGGACCTCAGGGCAAATATCCGCGTCTTGGATATAGTCCAACTGCTTACTATCTCTCAAGAGCACAATCCAACGATGGCAACACTTTTCCTGAATGTCGAGGTAGTCGCCGTTATTGGAGATGCTAAAACTCCCACCGAGGTTCGTTTATTAAGTTTCCTCCTTTATCTCTCTATAGAAGTCTAATATTTCCGCTTAATTAGTCGATTTTTGTGCCGTATCTCGATGCGTTTGCTATATTTCGGCAACTGAAAATGCTGCACATTTTCTGTGGGCCTAGATTAACTCAAGCGGTCATCGAGCTTCTACCTAAACCGTGTTACCATCATCCATCGCCTTTGCTTACAGAGCTACACGTCATGGGGATCTGCACAGGGCGCTGGGATCCTAAAAATGGATGGATATATTATCCTGAGTCCAAGGAAACGAAACTCGCATCCCGGAAATGAGTCTTTGCGTCTGGCTTCGATCTGGCTGAGATTATGGTACAGGCTCAGTCTATGGTTGACGAGATGGATGCCAGTGGCACGTTGTAACTTCAAGCTTATTGTATGTATGAACGACAGAAGGAGAAAAGAATTTACAATGTATGGTAGTTAACTAAACGGAATGGATGGCATTCAATGTGTACGGAAATAATCACGGAACGAGGTTCAGAAGACTACAAATTAATTCATTCTGGAGAAGTATTGAGAGGAGAGCTCATAAGTGTACCCTAAGGAGGATGGGGAAGTAGCGACCGTGTTAAAGCTTACATCGCCTCCATCAACGGAAGATTCTTTACACGCCTTGAGGATACATCCTGGTGGAAACCTCAATGCATTATCAAACCCTGGCTTGAATCGTTGAGATAAGGAGTATAGATCGCGAGGGAGGAAACTTCGATACGCAGCGAGTGGAAAGCATACTCTCGTTTACACTGGTTACAACCCATTCATGTTTCCACAAGATCTGTAAAGGTGTTATTGTTCAAGCTCTTGATGCGCAACTTCGCGTGCAAGCCTTGCCCTCACCCTACCACCATCATCCAGCTCCAATGCTCAGATAATTCATTTTCAGGGTATTTGGACCGCTCGATGGTATCCGGAGAATGGGTGAATATATTGCGCTAAGCCGCCCCCAAAAAACATATCCGTTCCCTGTAATGCGAGCCTGTTCCCACGTTGGCAGCTGAATTGGCCCCGTTATCGGAGGCAACCGTAAGCTTCTAGTGCTGCCGTAGCTGTGGCAAGTATACGTCGGTGCCACGTAGGGTAAGGGCTTACGACTCTAACAAGTAATATAGCAGTTAACCACGGGGCTTTTGTCATGACGTAGATCTTATTTATATTCAGACAATTGGCCAAAACTCACTGAAAGCTGCTGTCATCGATTTTACTTTACAGTAATGAGTGGATGGATACAAAGGTGAGCTTTCAAACAAGGAGAAACACCGATAGATAGGTTCGTTCTGAATGTCCTCTGAAACTGCGCAATGGCTGAAGTCGGATAGTGATCAATATTTCTCAGAAGGTCTCCATCCACGACTGCATATCATGGTCTCAGAGGGCCATTAAAATTTAATATCGGCGAGTATTATATTTAGGTGAATGAGTATTGGCGAGACAACAATTGAAAGTTTCAGTGCGTCGCGAATAGAAAATGGATAAAGAAAATCCTATGATTGTCAAGCGTTACGGATTTATCCTCGGATACGATATGTCGCGAGACATGGCTTACGCCCCAAATAGTAGAAGGCAATCCTCGTAGAGAGATGGATTATTATTATTCCTAGTTTTTGTCTCGATAAATAAATGAAGTTGAAATACTCAAATATTGAAAGGGTTGGATCAGAGGGCAATGTCGAGTGAGCGGAAGATAACGACGGTACGGGGAAAGAAATAATACCTTTGTAACGCATTCACGTGCTGGGACACCACTTTCCAGAAAAAAAAAATTGAACAACCTTGAAGCTCTAAAGCTGTAGGGCATTGCCAATTTCGAAGTACTGTCCAGCAGGGTTCGCGATCGGGACATTGGGGACATATCACAGAGAAATAGAAATTAATATTAGAATGCATGTGTTGGTGAAAGAATAAATGGAATAGAAATGAATAGAAGTACTTTTACTCAAGTACAGTTACGATAAGTTCCCCGATGATGAGAAGTTACGAACATTGAGGTTACAATCTTGCCGTGTCTTCTCATGCAACAGGGTGCCGAGGTAGCTAGTCCGTGGGAGAAATCAATAGAAAATATACCACTTCGTATAGTAGAAAGGGTTTGATAATCTCCTATGTAAGAGACTCACGGACATCTGTACGCAGCATGACATCAATCCTCAGCAAGACCCACTTCTTCGCATGGATGATCGCGACTGATTGTGAACACATACCACGATGGATATGAGAATGTTCTCTGAAGCTCTGAGAGCATCATAATGACATGTTCGTTGGATACAGTCAACAACGTGGAACGATGACGGAAGTTATTCTTAGACTTCGAGCTCGTCTGAAAGCGGACTGCCGGCCCGCAGCTGTTCGATACTCCGTGAGGGTTCGCCCTCAACCTACGATGATTCAAAGAGACAAGAAATAAAATCTCAGTTCTATGATCTACAGTCGTTCAATATATATACTCCCAAGAAACAACCTGTGGTGTCTTTAATAATTCTGTGAGCCAAGAAATAAATGTGATATGGCTCGATCCGTGGCAGTGCAGCTTTGATGTTATAACCTCTGAATGGAATCCGAATTATGACTTTAATTGTATCTATTTAAATTTTAGAGAAATATATCCTCGAATGACAGAATAAAGTCCCATTAGATCATCTAAGTAACACAGCTTCTAAACAGCTCTGGCGCAGGATCAGGATGATCTTCATGCATTATTAATTCGTTGAATGAGATATCCTCCGCATAGGCTTATTCTTTTTCGCATATATATGAGTCTAGCAGATCCCACTCAATCCCCTACTTCGTGAAATATGGCGGCATACCCCAAACGAAGGAGTTTCTATACTACTAAAGTCATTCATCACGAGTAATTCGAATTGCCTCTGAGACCCTATTTATGCGCCTTTGAACACCCGTACACTACCGATTGTAAAGTGTCTCGTCGCCTTCAATGTAGTGTTGAAAAATGATACCTTTCTAATAGTCTATAGGAAGCGTTGTAGGCTCCAACTGGATGAGCCCATTCAGGAGATTTTGAAAACCATGATACAACCTGATCTCACTGAACACAGTGTGAACTGTATACTTAGTGAGTACCAAGGTGCTTATCTGCGGCATCGTTAGTGACCTCTTATAATAAGGGGGATTTCCAGAAGGCGAACGAAAGTCCAAATAAAGTGTTTAAGGATCATTGACTGAATGCTCCCACTTATAATATCTGACATCAAACTAGCGAGGAATGGACCGATAGTACAGCATTTATTCATGAAGAGAAACTCAAACAAAACAACCATTTTGGCGAGGGGTTAGGTTTACTTTTATTATTATAAAGACGAAGATCCACACTGGCAGGGAGGCAAGCTGAACGAATCAAGTAGCTCGTCGAGATCAAGATATTGTGTTGATATTAAAACCTATGGATGCAAAAATAGCAGAAGCAGAGCATCCTCCGATACTAGGTAGCATCCCAATTCATAATATTCAATCAGGATGATTCAGTTCACTACCGCTGGAATATGGATGGTATTACTCCGTCTTTGAAGAAGTTGTGCATCTCTAAAAGTCCACTCACGCAATGTAGCAATATTATATTTTCAGAAAATATTTACCCTCGATCATCATTTGAGCTGATTTAAGCCAATTTGACTCGGATATTTCCTATGGAATATGTACTCAAGTGCTTAAAACGCGTAGTGTGATGTGTAGTCAATATTTCGGTGTTACGTCAAGGTGTACACCACTGGAATCCCGAGTCCAAGTTGTGAATTAAAAGGCATCATGAAAAGACAGCATAGTTTCACGAAGGATCGACAATCTCGCATGGCCTTTTATCACATTGCAGGTGAACTCGTACGGAACACTAGGTTACGGACAACAAATTCCAGATTCCTCGCGTCCTTCATTTCATTGACTGTGCTAACATGATGGAGCAGAGTGAAATATAGATAGATATAAATAACCACTGGGGCATACTAAACAAGATACTTCTGACACGTCTGGGATCACAAGTCCAAAAACGACAATGAGAGAATGTTGTGACAGCCAGGAGAACAAAGGATCTAGGTAAGAAACATCTATTATTACTACATTGACCGACGAATTGTTACGGACCGCAAGGCTGATGGATAACGTGAGCTTCATCCGTCCCTCGTTCACTGACTGGAGTATCACAATGAATTGGCGTGGTGTTTGTACCAAATGCTGCCAGTGCATGTTAAGCCAAGGTTTACACCTGGAATGATTAGGTCAAATCACATCAAATCACGAATTAGAGGTATGAAAGGACAGCGGATCAACGAAGGATGTAACTCGTCCGTATTATTTATACATTGATCGAGGGATTCCTACGGGTCTTCCAAGTGGTAAAGTCCGTCGACGTCCTCGCATCTTTCGGTTCACCGACTGAGCCAATACAGAAGAGGAAAATGCTTGAAGATTGTGGTCAAATCCTTGGGGAAACGATTTCAAGGAGTATTTCTAGGGATCAACCATATTGATAATGGAAGCGGAAAGCTCTGCTACACTAAGCGTGCATAGCACTGTCCAGTCCCTCAGATGAGATCAACAGAAATTCCTGAATTGCCTTTGTTCCTTAGGAGAGTTGCCTACGAGTAAAATAGTGAAGACGATAGTGGAAATTTTCAAAAATTAAGATAAACGGTGCTTATCGGGGAAAGGTGAAGGAAATACGTATAAGTATAATTAGGATCAAATGTTGCTTAGTGGACTGTATAATCAACAGTGATTAAATTACGAGCTGAATAAAAACAACAGAGATGCAATTCTCGGATTGCGAACAGGCATGACATGGTGGCAGGAAGGAAAAGGCTCAGTAACGCGTAACGCGTCACACTGCCGGGGGGGAGGGGTTGACTCGCTATTTGGCCATAGGACCCACATGCACTCACACCTATAAACCACAGTAATAATAAAAGCCGTACACTGTAGTTCCTTACAGATCAATCACCATTCGAAGAGCTGGAAAATTTCACCATCAATGATATTAACATAATTAGATCACGCATGAGGTCCGATATAAAGCCCGGAAGGCACAGCGAAAATGTTACGAAGTAGTATTTATCATCATAAGTGACGCACCAATCTATTTTATAATAATTGCGTGTAGATTCTAATACTGGGTGCTGTCAAACTAGTGTTTGGATTTATCTCCACTGGATCAATTAATCTGGAAAAAGATTCAACTTGTATTAAGGGAACGAAACCAGAATGAAGGATAAGTAGACGGAGATCTCGGAGCTTGGATGAATATACCAAATTAGCTAGACCTAATACGATCACTGTAGCCTCACGAGCTCGTCTCAAGTCTGTTGCTCTTCGTCGGACAAGTTTGAACCCCCAAAAAAAGCGTATCTATGGCGTCCCGTTTGTTGCAAAAATACACCCACCCAAAAATATTTTGGCGACCACCCCCCAAAAATATTTTGGTGACCACCCCCCAAAAAATATTTTGTGACCATCACCCAAAATATTTTGGCAACCACAACCCAAGTTTTTTGTGAGCAGCCTACGAAAGTTTCAGTGGGTTGATGTCCTCTTACAAAACTTTTTATTGAAATATTCTGCTTCGACTATCAAACAGCTGCTGAACCCCTCTGGCACGGCGATCAACAGGCTCTGCTCGCTGTCAGGCCATTACCACTCACCGTCCCGCCTTTACCGCTTGCCGTCCTGCCTACATTGCTTACTGTCCCGCTGTCGCCGCTCGTTGTCCCGCCTCTTCCCACACTTCAAGGCATCAAAAATCCGTAAGTTGTATCCGTAAATTTCAGTAAAAAAAATCGGAATAAATATTACAGTTCTCTGGACTAGGGCTCGACACTGTACCGTATACAGGCATCAGCAAAAGTCGAAAATGATTGTGGTTGGTTGCAACCACCGATCACTTTGAACAGGCTGGTATCATCTTGCACTGGTCCACCAGCTCACACGGTCCCGGCATATCAATACCAGCTAGTTGAAGAGTCTACCATGATGGTCAAGACTGCAACACGGTGACATATCGTCATCAGACTGGTTGCGGATGGTAGGAGGTTGCAGGCATCTGATCTCCCTGGGATACTTTGCACCGGGACAGTGAGGATTTACCATTTTGACGGATTGACTGTCACTATGGTCTTTCTTGAGCAATGGTTCTGTTCCTGTCCAAAGGACTATTCATTTCCAGCAGCCGTTGGTCAGTATTCGCACGTGCCTTTCATTGACAATCAAACTATGTTTATGATATATTGGGAGCCATGATAGTATAGTATACACAGCATGTAATGAGCTCAGGCTCTCTATCAACTATTTGTATACATCCATGAGTAATATCAGCACTCTACTCTTCCATCCCACTGCAGATAGCCTCATAGAGTTGAGTGAAACCATACCTGCCACTACCGGGAGCATCATTGGATAGGGATTGAGACATGGAACAGCCCACCAAGTCATTGTATACAGAACGGGTACTGTACTCCTCGTTGGTTGCTTCCGGATTGCATGTATATCCGTAATATTCAGCCCAAATCTCTGGGTCCTCAAGCTGGGACTGATAGTACAAGGTGCCTTCTGAGGGAGCATCTGATCCGTTGCAAACTGACCCAACGGAGAAAGCCCCACACTCCTCGGTGGACTGATTACAGACCTGTCTCAATACAGCCATCCCAGGTGTATGGAATGCATAGGATGCTCCGGAGGGATCAATGTAATGTGCTGAATATGTAAAGGATGTTATGGACATTATATCAGCATGAAGCCCTTCTTACCAGTGCAAATGCGAAGGCTAATTCAGAAATAAAGACATGTATACCTTTCCATAGTGTGTTTATGTGCAATCAAACAACCCAATTGACTTACACAATAGAGGCAATTTTCTTGAGAAGAGGAGGGAGGTGTTAAGCCCCGTGCTTAAGTGTCACAACACGTGATTTCGTTTAACCTCTATGAAGCTTCGGAGAGCTTCGTTTGGACTTCGTTCGACTTCCCATCTTACTTCGTTCGACTTCACTTCTCATCCCATCTTCGTATCCGCACAATAAACCCTTTGCCCACATCCCGACTTCTTCTTGATCCCGAGGGCAACACCTTTGCCCACATACTTCCTTCTATCACACTATCCGCTCCACTATTCCATAAGACTATTATTGGTCTTCCCTGGACCTGGCACAATTGGTCCTCAACACTTCTTCTATTTCGACAGGTGACACTTCGTCACGTTTGTTTGTATTGTTTCCGTTCGCTTATTTGTTCTCATGACATATCCTCCGTTCGTTTATATTCATATTGCATATTTGTCCATCATGCCTTTTCGATCATTCACATTATTCATTTATATATCCCCCCGAACCTTCGCTATTCGACCATACACATATACCCATTGTTCTATCACTTTATTTCGTGTTATGTTCCGCATTTGACTTATTTGTTTGTAAGACTTCCTTCCGCTTTTGTTCATGGACTTATAGTATATAAGTACATGTATCTTAGCTAGTTTTCTCCAGTCGTAAATTAGCCCCCTAGCCCATTAAGCCTTATAGACCTTAGTGTATATCATTCCTATAACTCGAGCCTAGTGCTCATTCCCTCTATATACTTCAGACCTCTATTACCTCCGAACCGAATACGACCTTTGATCTTTGATCTTACTCCGAAGTCCTACCTTCGTTCAGGACTTCATTTGGGACTTCGTTCGAACACTTCGTTCGGAACTTCGGTATTCGAATCTGCTCTTATATTGTTGGTTCTAATCTGTTCCAAATTAAGGACACGTACATTTCAAGGCAGTGCAACCTATGACATTGAAGCCAAGTCCTTTGGTTCTAACCCTTCGTTCTTTAGTGTGACTTCGTTCGTTACTTCGATCACGCTTCGGAACCCTTCATTAGGATCAGCCCGTAACAGGAGGAGAGGAGAGGAACAGAAGCATCATGCTATGGTATTATGTATTGATAGTAAGGTATCGGCAAGCTGAATCGTGCACACCTAAGCGCCCGCTTACTAAGCACTAGGGTTAGGGTTAAGGCAGCAAAATTTTCCGAATTACCCTAACCCCAAGTCAATTCTGGGGTTGCAGCCTGTAAATACTGAAGAAAATATTATTTTAAGAGATCAATTAAATGCAATTAGCTATTTCCAACTCTTCCATAACATTGTTTGGAAGAACTCTGTGTCCCCTATATTTTTTATTTGCCAAAACAGCCTGAGCTCCAGTCAAGCCATGCCTATAAACATCCATAAACCGTGCTGACCGATTGGCAAATCTGAATTATACCATAAGTAGCCAGATTGTGGCAAGAAAATTATTATTATCTTCGATTTCAACCTTGTCAAAACAAGCTCTAATATTCTTTTCCATTTCTGCTTCCTTGTTTGTCAAGGACAGCGCCCTTCGGAGTTTGCCGAAGCGCTTATGTAAGCGGCCAAAAACCTTCAAGCCCGAAAGACAAAATGCTCCAAATGGCTCAAAAAGGAGTTTTCTACCATTTCTGAAAAAAAAAATTCTTTTGCAAATAACTTTCTTATTATGACAATTTTTAGAAAAGTAAAACGATAGAAATGTACGTAAACATCATCCCTAATATTCTACAGTTTTACTTATTTTTATTTTTACCTGTGGTCGGTGCAATATCAGTTGCGCGCCGTCGACCTCTGGCCGGCGCTTAGGTGTGCACGATTCAGCTTGCCGATATCTTATATTACCTATTATAAGAGACTTATTACTGCTTTCCTCATTAATAGGGTCGTATAAAGTCGCTGTCTTAGGATTATTAAGGTAGAAAAGTGTCATCTTTGTCATCTGGAATGAATTTAGTTGTGCAATTCGGTGTCACCGCAGGGAGAAGATGTTCTGTATTGGCGAGTGCATGAGGGGAACCTGAATAACCAACCACCAGGACAGAGTATTTGTTTCATTATATGGGATCGTTAACATCATTGAGGGAACCTCTGTTGATAAAGACAGATCCGTTGGCAGCCGTCTCGACTTCTAAAGGCATATCCAAGGTAACCCTAAAGCGCGTTGTTTCAGGGTTAACCTATCCATTGCTTCGTTAACGATCCCCTACTAAATATTAGAATTCAAGTGTTCACTTTGAGGGCACGTAACGAATCACTCACTGTCAACACTGAGAGCGACTGCATCAGCAAACCGGTCTGGTTCTCCGGCGGCTCCGGAGAGCTCCGGATCACGTAGGAGCTGCCGGAGAACTAGACCGGTTTCCTGATGTGAATGGCCATTGGCCATTGCAGTGTTGCTCCCCTTGCGACTTTGAGCGTAACTGGGGACCCAAATACTGAACGTGTAAGGCTTCAACACGGTGAGTGTGTATTGAAGAGTATTTCCGAAGGGATAAGTTGTATCCACAGTCACTGTAGCCGGCCGTATTCATTAGTAAATAAGCCTTTTATTTTTCACTACTTTGTTGCCGCCCTCCCTAAAACTTTGCTCTCTTATTGGACATTTTACGTCCTGATCTTATGGGTCCTATTGTCATCTAGTTACTAGTAACGAAGCGTGATTCTCGCACTTTGTCTATGTCTAAGTAGAGCCTGTACAAGGTGTAATAAATAAAGCAGCCTTTTCACCTATTAACCCACAGACTTCTTGATATCTTACTTGAAGCTTTTGCATCTCCCTCCGGCTTTTTTCTGACACCGTAAGTATCTCAAGGTGTCAGTCCTTACAGCTCTCTATAAAACTTTATAAGTTCTATTGTGGTGGCCAAAAGTATTGCACCACCTTTCTAATGCTTGTAACTTGGGATAGGATGAAAATTGTACTCATCGCTTAAGATATCCATGTCGTCCACTAGCAAACCACGATATGACCCAACAATATGATCATCTCAACTCAGTTCTTTGAATTCCTACACATGCTTCCCTTCGACACAGTGGAGGATGCCGAGCCATGAAGGCAATAGCTTTAACGTTCTGCAGTTATAGTTGAGTTGTCCTCCGGCATATTATTTTAACTTTTATTTTATTTTTATGACTGTAGTTGGAGTTTTTGAGGATTTGCCATGATGCCTGACAAAGTGAGCAAGGCACGGGAGGTGGGATGATGAGCAGCCAGGGCGCAACAGCGAGCGGACCCTATTAGGTTTGACACCACCATCTTTGGATCCATGCTGGTTTATTTTTGTAAGACCGTTATAGACTGAAATATTTAATCTATTTTAATTTTAATTTTACGAATTTATTTGGATTTCTTTCATTTTCATGCTGTCTGACACAGCGAGCAAGGTGCGGGAGGAGGCGGGACAATGAGCGGCCAGGGCGCAACAACGAGCGGACCCTATTCATCAATATGCCCAACTGTCTGGCGCTACCATCTTCAGAATCATAATGATCTATGGTTCTAAGATTGTGGGAGTCTTAAATGTTTATTCTACTTTTAATTTTAATTTTACGAATTTATGTGGATTTTTTTATTTTCATGGTGTCTGACAGGTGCGGGAGGCGGGACAATGAGCGGCCAGGGCGCGACAGCGAGCGGATCCTGTTAGTCAACGTGCCTGACGAGACCAATTGTCCGGCGCTACTATTTCATTCAAAACTGTGGTGGTTATATTTTTTTGTAGGAAAAAGTTGACCCAACAACACTTTTGTAGGAGAAGAATGGGCCACCAAATCTTTTGCAGGAGACACGCAAAAAACTTGGAGGGGGCGGTCACAAAAAAATTCGGGGGAGTAGTCATCAAAAGATTTTTTGGGGGGGTGGTCGCCAAAAGATTTTGGGGGTGAGTGTATTTTTGCAACGAAAGGGACGCCATACGTATCAGATGAGTCTGGAAAAGTTGAGAATAGAAATTGATTTCAAAGTTGCTCCCCATCCGTTTGTGATGGAATAAATTTAGATAAACTGACTACCACCTAGTTCAATATCACTGCAAGAAGATGCAACCTCTAGAACTGAACAGTGGTTTGTACTTCCCTAGCCACATATAAGGTGCGCACAGAACCTAGATTGTGGGTTGTGCACGGTATTTAAGATCCAGTAATCACATCCAACCAAACAAACGAAGATAATCTAGAGAACCGTTAAATTCTTAAGTCCCAAATCGTAATGTACTCCAAACTTTAGGGAGATATGAATTATCTGTAGGTTTGGTAAACAGAATGAATGCATACACCACTAGTATACTAGTAGCACAACCTTTGCACGCCAAGAGAAAATACTTGGAAGGTTGCCGTCTTTGCAGCCTCTCTGGTGTCGGTCCAAGTGTTGACGTATTCATCTGGAACAGAGAATGGATATACAGGAGGTGACAGTAAGATAAAACGATAAAGGAAAAAGCTATGTGTGTCTACGGTTAGGTAATCTAAACGGAGGCTAAGGGTAAGGAGTCCGTTGTCGTGAGCCTTGCCAGGCTAACAATACTGAATATATTAGACAGTTTGTGCAAACGCCCCGGAGCTTCTGTGGGGCTTTTTTTCGTTGTGCAACTGGGACTCCACCTTAGAGCTGGGGCTAACCAGGTCGTTCCAAAGCCACTTCGCCACCAAAGATAGCCCCAACTGCACAACATGAAAAAGCCCCACAAGAGCGCCTGGGCTTTTGCACAAACTGTCTATTATCCTGAGTCACCTCCACAAGAACCCATCCTTTCCCCGCAATGTCAGCTTGATCCCGTGTTGAAGACTGAACTGGTCGCTATCACATAGAGACTGATCTAGTGCCGCCATATTCTTGGTAATATTCGATGTCTATTGTATGAGCATGATTAAACCCGACAATTAGTATTAAGGAGAGCCCATGCATGCCCATCGTTGACGTCAATTCACTTTGTAATAAATCATAATACAGGTATTCAAAAGATTCCTAGTGTTCATATTATTTGTGCTTTTATTTAAACATATATGGAGTTTTTGACGTGAAAGAGTGCAAAAGCATGAGGACTTCGATGTCGTCATTGGGGGTGTTAAGGGGTGTCTATGAGCGCTCGGGGAGTCATTTGAAGCTTTTCCTCCGTGATAATGCTCACTGACAATACCTCTCCTGACCTCCATCTGCACACTTTCTGAGCCCTAAGGTGTGCATCAAATTTATATCATCTATACTTCAATCTGATATCAGTCCAACTTGGACGGATTGTTCTTCAGATGCCCTCATTCCACCTCATCTCAAGCTAAGTCGTTATCTCACATAACCACTTCAATTGACATCTGTTAACATAGTTATGTAGTATATAATCAGACTGAGTGACATTATCTAACCTCGGGATATTTGATTCATAGATCTGACTCTGGCAGCATGTTACTATCACAAGAGACACCCATTCTTTTCGACTGTGTGAAATGCTTTAGTGAAATTGCTGTTTTAGTCTGAGAGAAAATCTAATGAGATTTAGGAATTTTGTGCTGACAGAAAAGTTGGAGGAAAGTTGGATTTTATAAGTGTTGAAATGTTAAACAAATTTATAAGTTATACAAGAAATAAATCTTATCCAGAATTCATATCTTTTCATTTTGACTTAAAGAAAAATAGAATATTGGCTGTCCAAAAGTCAAGACTAAATTTAGATTTTAGAGAATGCTTTTACAGTAAACAAAAGTCAGATGTTAGCTTGGTCAAAAGTCTTTGCTAAAATCTGAAAGGCAGGCAATCACAATTCAAACTGAAAGACATACTAATTCTTTCACAGAATGGTGTCCATATTTCAGAATTTTGCAAGATCATAAATCCTAACATGAAAGTCAATTAGAAAATGTTTATGAAATTGTGAAATGTAATCATGATTTCGGTCGGAATCCTCAAGTGAAGTATTTCAGAATTTCACAAGATCATAAGTACAGTCAGAAGTCTATGTTCTGATTAACCTTTTAGGTGGGTCAGAATCCTTAAACAAAAGTCTGTAACCAGCTTTTGATTCAGATCTCAATCTGCTCCAAAGTGTTACGGGCTGATCCTAACGATAGGTTCAGAAGTGTGACCGAAGTAACGAATGAAGTCACACTAAAGAACAGGAGGTTAGAACCGAAGGACTTGGCTTTAAGGTGTGTGGGTTGTGCCTTCTCGAAATGTACATGTCTTTAGTTTGGAACAGATTAGAACCAACAATATAAGAGCAAAGTCAAATACCGAAGTTCTGAACAAAGTCCTGAATGAAGTTAGGACTTCAGAGTAAGATCAAAGGTTCGAGGTAGAGTTCAGAAATGATCTTGAAGGTTTCGTATTTGATTCGGAGGCTAATAGAGGTCTGAGGCATATAGAGGAGAATGAGCACTAGGCTCAAGTATAGAAATGATATACACTAGGTCTAATTACTGACTAGAGAAAACTAGCTAAGATACATGTACTTATATACTATAAGTCCATGGATGAAAGAGGAAGTGATTAATACAAATAAGTAAATCAAGTGTGGAGTAGAGCATGACATAAAGTGATACCACAATGAGTATATGCATATCGTTGAATAGTGAAGGTTTGGGGGAATCATTAAATGGATAAAGTGAACAATTGAAAAGGTATTACGAACAAATATGAAATAAGGAATATAAGCAAACAGAAACAATATAAACGAATTAGAAATGAATGTGATGAAGTATCACCTGTCAAAGTAGAAGAAGCACTGAGGACCAATTGTGCCAGGTCCAAAAGATACTAATAATAGTCTTCCAGAGTTGTGGAGCAGATAGTGTGATTGAATGAAGTAGGTGGGCAAAGGTGTTGCCCACAAGATTAAGAAGAAGTTGAGAATGTGGGTCAAGGGTTTGTTGTGCAAACATGAAGACAAGGTGAGACATGAAGGTCAAACAAAGTAAGACATGAAGTTGAATGAAGCTCTCCGAAGCTTCGTTGAGGCTAAGCAAAGTCATGTGTTGTGACACTTAAGCATGGAGCTTAACACAAAGGTTAATTGAAAACTGAACTTCCCACTGTGACTATGATCTTGCAAAATCCTGACTTTCTTGTTCTCTGAAGTAAGGATGAAATAGTGAGATTTGGTTGCCATTTTGTGTAAAATTACGATCTTGTGAAATCCTGGCTTTCTTGCTCCTAGAAGTAAACCCAATATACCAATTTTGTTTATCATTTTGCGTACAACTTGGTTCAAATTTCAGTTCAAATTCTGGTCTCCTACATCTCATTAGATTTTCTCTCAGACTAAAACAGCAATTTAACTAAAGCATTTCACACAGTTGAAAAGAATGGGTCTCTTATATATTTCTCAGGGGTTCATTGAAATATTTAGACACAATCCGTGTCATAAACTCCAGATCTATACACAATTGGACCACCACATCGCCTCGCGAAACTACCCACTGGGTTGTTCAAATAATCGTTCAAGCCGTCGCATTAATGTCCGCATCATCGGGAGCTGCCCTTTGTGCGGTTTCCCCCGGCCTTTTCGACCTGGCATCGCCGCTGCTCTATCACAATGTTATTCTGCGAGATCCCCAGGCTTTTTTCTCCTTCAAAACCACTCTCAATTCATCCCCTCAGGGACCATTATATTCTACATCTGTTCGAGAATTATACCTCCCCAAGCAGCTGATATATCAAACATTTCCGTTACCTACCGACCACCTGTCACTACTCAACCTGCAGAGTCTTTCTGTATACCGTTTATCGCACCTCAGGCCATTTCAAGGTGTGTCACACTATTTCAATACCTGACTATTTGGTGTCTAGCAGGCTTATTTGAAGAAATCTCACACGTATTGACCCTCGAGTCTTTAACCCACCTCACTCTCCCGCCTCGAGCCTTCTTAGGCGGACTATCTCTGCACCCCAGGATTATGCCAAATTTGACACATATTGCCCTTCCGATAAACCTTGGAAATGAGAAGATTGGGATTATTTTAGATAAGTATCGCTTCGTCAACAGAACGTATTTGGAATATAGCTTGAAGAAGATCGTTTTAGTATCCTGCAATATATCGAAGCGAGAACGCATTAGCGAGCTGACGGACAGGCGGACGTTTCTAGAAATGTTTAAGCTGGATGTGGAGGATCAACGATATGTCGTCGCTTCGAATGACTTGAGTCATTTCATGAGTGTCAAGCCTCAGGGGGTATAGATGCACGGTGCATATGGATTTTGGAATCGGTTTGTTGAACCAGGAGGGATTATTTAGGCTGTGATTATTGGATTGGGTTCGTCGTTTGTAACTCTTATTCTTGCTAACCATTCTGACACAGTACTCCCTTATTCTGATCTGACTTAATAACTGTTCATAAATATATCCAAGTAATCGCTATTGTGTAGGATTGAGGCTAGCGAGAATCCGGGAATACGACACGTGCAAATTTACCATGAACGCAGACTCCAATATTGCACATTCATTGCACGCTATGGTCTCATCCACTGGCGATGCCCCTTCTCTCACACGAATAATATTTGCCTGTTAATTATATGATGTTAATACATTGGTATGCAGTCAGTCTGCAGAATTATGGTAGAGGAACTTGAAGAATTTGAAGCCAAAAAAAGCCGAATATGTGCGTGGTACAATTGATGAATGCGAATGATGCGAATATTATTTTGTAGAATAAAAAATATTGGCTTGATCAAAAGAGGTTCGAAATACGTAACATTTCTATAGCATACGGCACACATACGACGTGCGAAGATTTTCGGAAGCGCATCCCAAGTTAGCTCTCGATGATCTTGAGCTATCGAGCAATCTGTCGTTGCAGTCCGCGCATATATCTTCAGGGGGTTCATCATCATGCAACCTGCCAACGTTGCCAGAGGCGCATATTGGGCGTTTTAAGTGATATTCATCCTTGGTAAGGAACACCAATATTTAGAACTTTCTAAGCACTCTTCATCAGCCATGGGACATTTATCGAAAAAGTCATCGTGGTCATCAACAAACTTCGCAAATATGGACGGTAGTTGGTCACGTCCAGTAAGGAATTTCTCGAATAGATCCGGTTTGCTGCAGAAGATAGGAAGCTTTTGCTTAGCTTTCAGTACTGAGACAGTATAAGGCTTGCGGCATAAGATGAAGCAGATCGTGCTCGACGACAAGTTTGACATATTCAATTTTGATTTCGTTCACCGTGTTCCATTCTTCTAGGGTTTGAGAAAGGATTTCCTGGAGACGGATTATGCAAGCATTGCTAGTTATTTCCAAGTTATATTTGCTTGCGATACGAAGGATGCTTGCGAAGGGTGACACATCGAGCGCTCATACTGCACAGCGAATAGGCACAGAACAACATTAGCATCGATAAGAAGGGCGCTATATAACAACTCACTTTGAGCCATAGAGAAACCCCAGAAAACATCCCCAATCCTCTTCATCATCTTCCAGATGCACGACTGGATGTCCATCCAACACATCAGGAAAGTTGGCACGGGCGGCTAAATGGCTTTCTAGCTCGGTGACTTGCTATATAGTGCTACGCGGGTCAGACTTGCTACAGCTCGCTAAAATCGCTAAACACTCTCACTTTGTTCTGCCTTCGCCTTTTCACGCAGACTGCGAAGCGAAGGTTTGAACAAGTCACGTGTGGTTGAGTCGACCGCCTTCGTCTTTCTAAGTGCAACCACTACTGCATCGCACATACCTTCTCATCCTGCTCGAACTGCAGGGCACGCTAAGCACTAGATCTCTTTACAAGATTAGTCCTGACATGTTTAAAAATTATGGCTATTATCTGGACTGCTGGAACTGAATTCCTTTGGAAGTGCTTCAAGAAATTTCACCGTGACTCTGGCAGGCAACCTTCTTGGATGTGCACCTTACTCTGGCCTCCATGTTTCTTGTCTCCTGGCTTATCTATGAACTACGTTACTACTTCTCCGTCTATTTGGTCTACTGGCAGCTTTCCCTCCTTACCTTGCTCATTATTGTGCAGTGATAGACTTTCAACTCTCATGGAATCTTTTCGAAGGTCGCAGACAGGATGGTGTGTTGACATTGGAATACAGTGAGTTGCATTTATACTTTGACACATTGAGAAGTTCGCGGATTTCAAATTGGCAGGTTGCTTGCTTGATCTACATTGTTGCCCTTGCTCAACATTAATTATCACAAGTACTAAACTTGGAGCAATAATCCATATGGTCTCTTACAATATTTTATTTGATGTCTGCATGTATGTAGTTATAGTGATTATTTTTTATTAGCTTCAGTATATGTATTGTAAAATTTGAGATAATATATTGAATTCCATCTAATTGAAAAACAGGCACGACTACAGGGAGCTAGGGCACTAGAGGCCACTAGATAATTCAGTGTCAAGCTATGTAGCTAATTGACTGACGAACCAAATACGTCGGCAAGGCTGTCACTAAGGCTGCTAAAGGCTGCTATATAATGGCGGATTCGCTAAAAGGGCTAAAGGGCTAAGACTGCTATATAGGCCACATGATGCTAGGCAGCCCGTGCCAACTTTCCTGATGCACCTCGCCATCACCCTCTTGATCGAACATCTCTGCAAGGATCTTAGAATCTTGTACGAGGCAGTCTTGATGAACTTGAAACGAAGTCTTCCCAACAGCTAGTAAAATCAGTCCACAACTGAAGTAGAACTTTTCGCTTGGAGTATACGCATTTTCAACGTGTTCTGAGGTGGATGCCACGGTCGTGTCATCTTCAATCGATTCATTGGATTCGGACGTGCGAGCGCGTTTGGAAGTTGAATTCGATGCAGTGAATTCTTCGTTAGATTAAGTAGAGTTTGAGTCTTGAGATATAGTGCGTTTGGAGAACATCTTGAACTGAAAAGCGCGTCTGCTTATAAAGTTATAATTGCCCGGAGGTCAAAAGCCAATGCAACGCATCACGTCACGGCTTACTTCTAACATATCCGGGTACGTTTGATTCACAGGATTATGTCGATCGAACCGATTGGGTAGATTGGATAAGAAGAGTATAATCGGACTGATTGGTAGTATTGGATTGTAGATTGGCAACTTTGGTAAGTCCTAGGCTCGATCAAGCCTGCTTCCTTTTCGGGAAGCACCTTCCGCTTTGGGACGCGCCAAGCGCACGCGAGCGGCCCTTCACAGAAGGGGCTTGTGGCAAGGTCACGAAAATGGGGGGTTTAGTTTACGACCCATATTTTCACAAATACGTTGAAAATGACTTTTTTCTAAAGAAATATTTTTACAGGAAGCATATCTATAGTTATATGAAATTTTCAGCTCGTTTAAGGACTTGAGCATGGCGAGATAAAATTCAGAAGAGAAGAGAACTGCAGGTGAATAGCCGTTTTAGGAAAGTACTGTAAGTCAATACACGCAGAGGTCACTGGCTCCATTTTGTATATACACAATATGATATTATTTCCTAATATATTTGGAGCTCATTGAAGCATATCTCTGCCTGCGTAAATTATAGTGAATATTTTTCTGTGCATATTACCTGCCCATCCATTCAAGCCCACAGGGGTACCTTTCTACCACTTACAACATGGAGATATTGAGGGAGCTCCAAAGACATTCACTGGCCTCCAAATATGCATGTCCTCATTCAGGGTGTAAATAGGAAGCCTTCAGAGAGTAAGTAACATGGCGTGACATACATGTCACAGTCATGTTTTTCCACCGAAAAGCATTTAACTTTGGAGAGAATTAAGAGATTATTTAAACAGATTTCTAGCTAGAATCATTAAAAATATCTAAAAGCAAATTATAGAAATGTTTATTCTTTCTTTTCCTTTGTGTGTCCTATATAATTCAGTCCGGAATACCACCACTATGCTTCACAGAAGATTTAAACATTGGGAAACATTAATAGAGTCTTTATGTAACTATCTCTAGCGTATATAATGGCTAAGCATCGAAAGAATAAATGTAAGTTGAAGTATGATTATCCTATCCTTGTATAATTATGTAGAAACAAAATGCAAACCCGGCTGAAGGCGCCAGCTCAGGCACCGTAAGCGCCTGGTGAAGGACTTGTCCCGAACGTAGGAAACCTCCCTTTATCTATAAATCATCGATCGCATGGATCGGACTAGTTTGCTGATTGGACGCCATCCATCATCTCCTAAGTCCCCAAACTCCCCACAATGAGTGAGAACACATCTATCACAGCCAATGAAGCAGTTACTGCTGTTCCTCCGGATGCCAGGTCTATAAGTACTGCAGATGTGTACGTCAATTGATTTCTCGAGATTTCTTTTTTATGACTGACTTGCACTAGCTCATTGAAGACTCACTCAGGTTATTGGATAATGTAATTTGGGTATAGAAACATATACCAGACCAATCCAATCGGTCCAATCGACTGAATCGGAAGGATAATATATTCCGATGTTACAATTGGATATATTGGAGAGAGAGAGCCAAAGTCTTTCAGTTTGTTCAATTAATATATAGTTTTGGCCCATTTATTAAATAGATCCCAACTAGAATAGTATAATTTTTATTACTTTATTACTATGTACACTCATGCAATATTAAACTTAGATATGTATGTTGGAAGGATTAGAGAGACCGGGTGCGTTCAAGTTCAGCATCCAGCTGTAAAGTTTGGACCTTCTTCCCTCCAATTGTTCCTATCAGACAGACAGGAGGATTTGAGCCAGCAACGTGGTCATAACGATTGAAGGATGCATCAGGAAAGTTGACACAGGATCCGTTTTAGCGCCTGTGCTAGGAGTGATAGGCAGTGGTATGTAGGGCTATGTATTCTCTATACCGACTCCTAGCTTCGATTAGCGAATCCGCCATTGCCTATTCCTACCTAGTGCTACGTAGCACTATGCGGAGTTTAGCGCGCGTTGCACGCTTTACTGATGTGTGAGCTTAATAATATTCCGGTCGTAATGATTGGAGATGGCGAAGCTCGGTGTCCATTCATCGAGATTGGAGAATGGCTCAGACCAACCTTTCCAATTGGTGTGATTGGAACTGAAGCTATCCTTCCGAACGTGACAATTGGAAGTCTGGAAAGGGCATCTGCTGATTGGAAGGATTGGAGGGGAAGAGACTTTCAATGTCGATCAGACTGATAGGAAGGACTGGATGGCAAGCGACGGTGGGGCTATGTTAGACTTGGGTTAAGAAATGTACCGAGAGCTGGAAGTGG
Organism: Sphaerobolus stellatus SS14; assembly: GCA_000827215.1. Taxonomy (NCBI): domain Eukaryota; kingdom Fungi; phylum Basidiomycota; class Agaricomycetes; order Geastrales; family Sphaerobolaceae; genus Sphaerobolus; species Sphaerobolus stellatus. The sequence continues at coordinate 357,065 of KN837171.1, forward strand.
ATTGTTTGGAGTCTTGGCAATAATTTGGCAGACTGTCAATCATTCTGATCGACATAGTCCTGCCAGTCTAAAGTACACGTATATCTCAGTCACACCTGGGTGTAGAAAATCATCGTGGAGAATTTGGAGTGAGTCTGAATATTTTTATTATTTTATCTGGAAGCGAGTGATTCCAACTGAGCTAGCGTCATATAAGGTATGCTCTCAGTTTGCAGCTCAAAGACTAACTGTTGATATTTAGATAGTTACCCAAATTACGCATCATCATTATCCCATGGGAAGAAATAAGTACTTGACAGACTTCACTTTCATTCATATGGTGGTCGACAGTATCCTGGATTATTATAAACAGATGGAACAACGGTACATGTGCATATCATTCCGAATCGGTTGATTGAAGAGAGCCTTTACCTGGAGTGAGAGAGATTAAGATGTGTAATATATTCCAGAAAGCTGGGATACGTACTGTGGAGCTTCTTCAATTCATCCCAATCCTTCGCCAGTCCAAACGTGCTCGGTAGTCAATGCTAGGCCATCTCTCTATGACCTTGAGCGATCTCTTCCAATTTGGCGTTGCATGAGTAAAACATATCGTCCTCGAGGTCGTCATCTTGGAAGTTTAACAACAACTCTAGAGGCGCGTAATGGGTATTCCAATAAGTACCGATTTCAGGTAAGGCACCCCAATATGCAGAATCCCGCGAACAATTTACATATGCTGCATGAAAATCGTCGAAAAAGTGGTCATGATTATTGAGAAACTTTGGAAATATCGCCGGTAATTGGTCCCGCCCAGTAACGTATTTCTCAAACAGGTCGGGTTTACTCCTGAAGAGAGGTATTGATATCTTCGCTTCAAGTACCGAGAGACAGTACAAAACTTGAAGCATAAGATAAAGCAGTTCGTTTTCCACGACAAGTTTGGCATATTCGATTTTCTCTTCTTTCACGTCGTCTCACGCGTGCAAGGTTGAAGGGAAGATTTGTTCAAGACGGAATATGCAAGCCTTTCGATTATTTTCAAAGAGATATTGTTTGCGATCTGAAGGACGCTTGCGAGGTACGACGCGTCGAGTGACGTTGCTGCGCTGTAAAAAGGCAAAGAGCAAGATTAGCCTTGAGACTAGAGGAACTACATCTGAACTCACATTGAGCCATAGAATAACTCTAGGAAACATTCCCAATCCGCTGCCTTATCCGTTAAACGCACAACTGGGTGTCCATCCAACATCTCGTTAATATCATCACCGCCAGGAAGGCTGAACATGTCCGCGAAAACCGTTGAATCTCGTACGAGGAGGTCTCGATGAACTCGAAAGGAAGTTTTTTCTACAATGATTACAACCATTCTACCACTGAAATAGAACTTTTTGCTGGGGATGCACGCGCTTTTGTCGGGTTTCGGCAGGGATGACGCGTCTTCAATCAACACGTTGGATCCGGACGCACGGACGCGTTTAATGGGTGGTTTTGACTTGTATTCTCTATCAGATTGATTTTATCTTGAGAGAAAGCGCGTTTGAGTGACATATCGAGGAGAAAGACACGTCGAGTCGGGGCGGCCGAAAGAGTTGAGATCAAAGGGTTACGTATCACGTCACGCCCGGGCCGGGCCGCGCAAGCGCACCAATTCCGCGGCACCAATAACCATCCGAGTAATGCACGAAGGGTAGGACCAAATAAATGAACTAAATTCTGAGTTTTGATCCTTCAGTTGACCTTAATAGAGTTTTAGTTAGAGCTTGATGAGCTTGGGAGTTACGACTCCCACACAAACTTGTAATCGAAGTCGCTCAAATAAAAGGAAATGCATTGGTACGAAATAGCGACTCAGCGAGGATGTGCTATGGAGTCTTGAGATCGATAAAGAATGTTACCAGAGCTAATGGTCAACCTGCTCAATAACTAGCATAGTTATGCTCTTTCTAAGTCATCATTGATTTATATGGGTGCATGTATGCATCTAAGTTATATATGTATATATATATATGATTGACTTTGTGTCAATCCCTTCTAAGTCCTTATGGACCCATATGGATGCATATATGTGTCCATGTTGTTACATAACTTTATTACTTAAAGTATATAGTTACATTACATAGTGTATTAGTATATATTCCTGGGTTGGTGACTAGCACTGACCAGTTATCACCTTATCCTTGTACTACTATAACACTGTTTATATCTTAATATCACACTGAGACTAACTGAACTCAAATGTATAGAGTAAGGTAGTACAGTGGTGTAAGTTAAAAGATATATGTCGGTGCCTAATGTGCCGGCATGCTAAATACAGACCATTGTGGACACATATGGTGTCCACACTAATTATAGCTACATCTCTGATGTAGCACATATAACTAATATGTATATTAGTTATTAAATATATATAATATAATACATATATATATGGATATAACAGTCCATAGCTGTTACAACTACCTAGTAGCTGAATACATATAGTAAACAGTCTGCTAGTGCAAGGAGTAAGCTAACTAAAAACACAGTAAAGACCAAGTCTTTACAAATGAGTCTAAGTTGCAACAAAGGTGGGATTTGAAAATATAAGTAAAAAGGCAAGTCACATGTCCTTATGTGATGAATGCATTATGATTTTGGGTTGATAAGATTACACTTGTGCTCATCTTGCTTTTCAAGGGTTGTGCTTGCAGCTCTTGAGACAAGAATCGACCCACTTTCATAGGCATGCAGCTGTCACTGAAAACACCTGGAAGCAATCTGAAATATCTTGCTGTTTATACAAGGAAATTGGAACTTAAATTTGAATCTTGATTACAATCACTGTAAAGTGTTTCCTCCCAACACTTGCTGACAGACTTGTCCACCAAGTGATGGAATAACTTCAAATTGGCTGCAAGATTATTGAGTTATTCATCTATGTGAGCATAAGAATTAGTTGGAGTTCAATTACATAGATGAAATAGTGTGCTGCATGTACCTCTACTGTTGTAAACTAGAACCAGTCATCAGAGCACTATAAAACAGGACAGCAATTAGATGCTTTCTCCCATACAGAGGGATTGGGTATATATATGATGTGAAAGGATGAATGAACACTGATGTTAAAAAGAATATGTAGGTGTGACAGCAATAACCAATAAGCATTGTGTGGATGGCACAGAGTGGTATACATAGGGCTTTGAAAGAAAAATAATCCTGAATGTGAAAAGAGTGCTGACAGGTGATATTTGCATTTGAAATCACATCCCTTTCAAAACACCATTTACTAGTGAAGGTAGGCAACACCTGAGAGAGTTGTGTGACAGGTGCTTAATCTCAAAGTGCCTAAGCAGCTGTGCCTGTATGTTCCTCTCTTTGCAGCTTCCATGCAGATACATAATATTCATTATAGTAATCAAAAAATCCTCATATGTATATATTAATTGTGCTATATACTAAATGAATGTAGTTGTGTTCCAGAAGCAGAGAAACATGGTTTTTGACACATCTGGCTACATAATTAGGCCATGTTAGATGGGCATCTATGCTACTTTCTCTGCCAGATCCTTGAAATCAAGTTGAGTGGCTACAGCATATTTATTTCCAAAGTGACACCTGGATACCTAAGTCAGATATAAATCTTGAAGGTTCTTGGGAAAAATTTACAAGTCAAGTTACTCACCAGCTAAATAATTTACTTATCTCATATAGCAATCAGGAAACAAATGTAAGTTTTCCCAAGGACATCAATAAATTATATTTCTGTAAATTTTCAGCATTTTAGTTGGATTATACATTTGCTGTGGAAGCCCAACTCATTTTGACATGGTGTTTTGCAGTCTACAACAGTGTGGGAACCTAGGTGTCAGAGCTTAAAATTGGCTGGGTTGCCTACCACTATTACTAGTATATTGTGTATATACTCTGTTCAAACACTTGAAGCCTAAGCACCAAACCAGCAGTAACTATACAGGTAGTAATACTTCTGTAGGCATATATGCTTGCCAAATTTTGTCACTGGTGCAAGAAGTGGCTTTGTCTTACACTCATACAATAATACTGTATACTAAATCCTTAGTGAGCTTACATTCTCTGAAGCAGAGTGCAGGACCTGACTTGTACCTATATACAAATTTATCACTACAAACAGAATTGGGCCAGTAGACTCATGATCCCCATCACCAGATAGTAACTTCCTTCAAGTTCAAATTTACCCCTTTTTCCCATTTCATGTGTTTTGACACATGGGAAGGACTCAAAAGGAGCATGGATAGTGAAAGTTGGCAGTCTATTACTAGTATTTTCTTTCTCTATCCTATTGAGGACTACATGTAATGGGTAACTGCATATTCATCAAAACCCAGATTTGCTGTATGCATTCTCATGCTGAAGACTCTGCAGTACATACTGAAGGCATTCAATATTAGTACCTTCCACAGAGTCTCATTTATTCTATAGGTTGGGAGAATTAGCTAACTCAAATGAAAGCACATATTTCAGGCTGATTTTTGGATATGTTGTAGCCCTGTTAAAATGCTGAACATTGAGCTATCATTCATCGAAAATGGCAGGTCCATTATTGAGATATAAAAATCACAAATCTTGGTTGAGCATGAGGGGAAGATGAAAAGATGATGCTGTTTCAAAGGCTATAAAGACCAAGTACTTTACCTACCTCTATGTTGTTGTACCTTATAAACAATGCATGAGATGTCTAGAATGAGCTACACTTTGAGAAAATTTGAAGGTTTGCAGTGTAGGAGGAGGGGGAGAAAACATGGTATTTTTTTGAAACATACCAAAGGCTATTATGACTTCAATATTGGCCAGAGAGCTATAAGGATGCTGTATTCAGATGTACGAGTTAAGGAGGGGGAGGGGGGAAAAGCACAGTGTTGTTCTCAAACACCAAAGGGTAGTATGACTTCAGTATGGGTCAGAAGGCTATGGGTATGCTGTGGGAGGGTATATGAATGATCTTGTGATTAGTATGAGACTATCTATTAATATCAATTCATCTTCCAGCAGCCCCTGTGGACAGAAAGATGATACAACCATGGTACTTTCCCAAGTTTAGTATTAAACTGTTTTGTATTATACTATTTAATTCTGCAGTATTTCTGTAATATCAAAAGTTTTATAATATTTTAATACCATCATTTACCAGTTGATTGCTTGTGCATAGTAATAGTGTGCATATATATAAAACAATGTATAATACAAGTATAATATTAGGTTTGAAATTCAGTGAAAATATTATGCCATTCACACAAAGTATGATACCAATAAGACCCAACACCATAGGGTTAAGACTCGAAATCATATTACACAATTCTCTGAGCCTTGGAAGCCATACCACCTGTGATTCTGAGAGTACTATTCTGAGAAGCATGGATTAGCAAAGTACCAAGCTGGAAGAAACTACACAGATTACTTACATTATCATAGATGAGGAAGTGTATCACACCCTAGTCTGGGAACTCATAAGAAAGGGATATGGTGCTCTTTCCCCATTAGAAGATAATGCTTTGGCCCATTCTATGCATTGCCTGTGATGGAGCAATCTAGGGGGGGAATCAAGGTTAGTTGAGTGCCTTACTGGTCAATCTGCAATGTACTGCCTTCTCATCATAGAGAGACTGACTGAAAAGAAGGGTGGAAGAGAAACTCATGAGCAGGTAGGGTGTAGGGAGATGGAAATTCAAGATTTGAAGTGAGATGGCAGCCTGTAGGATGAGCCTTGTGGCATCCCTTCTGAGTAGGAGAAACTCCACCTGCTATTGTACTCTTATTTGTAAGCTTGATTTCCCCATTGTATATGCTCTGACTTACCTGTATCTCTATTTTTGTCTATAGTTCCTCTGCCATTGTAATCTACTCTGCTAGCTGATAGCAGACAGTGCTGCTCCTCAACATGTTGTTAAGTTCTGAACCTCAAGCCTTCAATGCTTCTTGGCCTTTCAAACCCTTTAGTATATCATAGCAACAGAAACATGTGTAACTAAGAACTCAAAAGTCAATGAAGCTATTAAGCTCTAAGCAGACTGACTCACTATTGTCTAGTAGCAGGTCCTGGACCACCGGTGATAGCTTTCTGGGGCATGCCATAAGGTGAGAAGAATAGGTCAGCAAATATTTAGTTATCAAAAGTTATGAGGCAAGTATCACATAATTTGTTAATTTAGCATCCTTGAGGAGATATTTGCCTCCTTGTACTACTAGGTACCTGTACTGGGAGCATGCTTCAGGAGGATAAATCTGAGAGGATCAGTTGTTCCTATGGAAGTACTGAGATTTTGATTCTGGAGTTCATCAGTCATTCTTTAGTATAGATAAAGTGTATAATACTGCTTGATACTGCATATATTATAGATCATTTTATAAAAAATGTATTTTCTAATAGCATCATGGTATTATACTCTAATATAATACTGGAAGACCTCAAAAGGTCCAGGAATTGTTGGGGCAGTATTATCCAAACCCTGGAGAATTGCCAGGAAAGTTTAATACTGGCCATCCCTGTGAGTACTTCCAGATTTAACAGTGTGATCCAATGGACTTTTATGTTCTTCAGCATTATTATCTAAAGCTTGCTAGAATAATTCTTGAAAGGGCTCAAAATCATATTCAAGCCATTCATAATCCTCCCAAATTTTCAAATTTCAGAGAGAGCAAGTATTTTGAACCATTTTTTCAACAAATTTTTCAATTATTTCTCAACTATTTCCTGCAGTAGTTGCTCCCAACTATTTTCAGATGCTTTCCAAAAATTCTGAGGTAAATAACTAGTGATCTGTGCAAACTGAGGGGGTGAGGGAAAAGGTAAAAAAAAAAAAAACCTTTTAATTTGTTAAGAAAACTTGAGTTCTGGGTTTAAATGAATTTATTTTGATTTATCGAATTTAATTTACTTGCCAAACGGAAGCTAAAAGGCTTAGCTAAGTGAAGTGGCCTCTATCATCTACCAAATGGTGAAAATTTCATGGGGCATTTTGGGCATGCAACAGAACACCTCACATGCAACAGCAACCACTTCTCTAGAAAATAATTCCCAAATAATTGATAAAAAAAAAGAGAATTACTGTAAATATTTCATGCTGTATACTCTTAATCTGCTGTATAGAGTTGCATTTGAAGCAAAATTTTGGGCTCTAACAAGTTCAATGAGGTTGCACCAAAAGGTTCCCAGCCAATCAGCACTAATATTATGTTCCACTTGTACTACTATAGCAACTCAATTGATTCAAAGAGCATTTTCAGTGTGACACATTTGGACCGCCAGGACCATTCAGAAATGCTTGCTATGATGCGTGACAAGATGCAAATTTTTGGATATGGTACAATTCATATGCATCGCACTTCCAAAGCCCTCCCAACCCATTTTGATGAACCATTCAGACAATTCAGATAATACCTTCATGACATGTGACAGCAGGGTGAAAATTTGAATTGAATGGACATGCCATGATGCATGACATTCAAATTGATCAAGTTGTTGCAGTATTCCCCTATCCTACCCTTCTCCTCTTCCCCCTACTACTACTACTACCATAGTGGTGCCTTGTGGGTGCATTTCCTTTCCCAGTCACATGAAGTGTGGAGGAGGAAAGGAAGAGGCAGCACAGGTCATGGCAATGACATAATGGGCATCTCAACCAATTTGCTTTGGGTCTCTATCAGGATTGGACCAAACAATAACACTCATGCAATTATATGATGTGTTGGCTATACTGTTATCTTAATATTACCCATCAATCCAGATACTATGACTTCCATTTTACCAGCTTATATCCCTCCCTCCACCATACACACACCCACATTCTTTTTAAAGCTACATCTCTTCTACCTTCCTTTTGCAATTGCTCTTATCGCTCTCATTCCTCCTTCCAATATAATCTCATAATAAAAAACTATGGACATTCCTTAGTATATTATGGACAATCAATGTTAATGTTACAGCTACAATAAAGACTTTTTAATATACACCCTGATCACACATTCAAGATGTTGTCCAACAATGAAGCATAACAAATTATGATTAAGTATTGTAATATACATAAAGTATGCAGATCCTTCATAGAGTCAAATAACTATCCCATCTTCTCAAAGAACAAATCTCTAGGAACTAAGGTCAGCACTCCTGGTGTTGATCTCCACACTGAACACATACTGCACTAGCATAACCCTCCTTGTGCCTAATTCTCTGAGAGACTGAGGGCAAATAAAGAGAGTCTCAAAGCTCTCAGGTAGTCAGGTACAGCAATGTAAGTTCGAGACTCCATCTGCAGCCATGAGCTAGCTTGGCTTGCATGAAGGAATTGTCAGGGGACCACCTTGTTTCCCCCTGATTACATTTTCATTTTCATTATCTCCCCCTCATTTCATTTCCTGGCATCTGTCCTAGGAATCCCAGTTCTTGGATCAAGTATGGCAGCCTGCATTGATGATGGTTACTTAGATCATATCCAAACCAAGATATATTCCTATCCTCCATTCATTCCTTCCTGGCACTCCTCCTCAGTCATCTTCTTTATTATTCTTGAAAGATCTACTTCTATTGGATCCCGATCCCTTTGATTGCTTTTCCTATTCATCCTGGTGATGTTTAGTTATGTTTCTATCCTGTCATTCCTTTGCTTCTAGTCTCTCCTTCATTTTATTTATATTTTATTATCTCCCCCCTTTATATTTGAGGACACTATATTGCCATCATTCAATGATATCACCAAAGCTTCTCATTATCTTCTTTCACTTTCCTATGTTTCCTATTTTTCTCTATTTTCCTATGTTTTCTCCTTTGACATTTGGTGGATAGTTGTCTTATGGGCATTGTAGGTGCAATTAGTCAGGGAGCCTGGGAGTGTTGAGCTGAGTTTGAATCTGCTGGCATAGGGAGATGTAGCCACTTGATGGTGGTTTCCTTAGACTTTTTTATCTTTGGATTTCCTCCATCAGGTGTGTCCTTTTGTATTAAGATTATGGGTTGTTTATAGACTTTGGATTTCCTCTGTCAGGTTCAGGTGTGATGTCCATCTGAGGAGAGGGTTGTTCTTAAAGGAATCATGTATCGGGATTGCCATAATTAAGGAAACTAAGGACTCAATCATGTGAGGAGATGGAACTGTGGTTTTTGCAAATTTTGAAGTAGGTATACTGAGAATGCAACGATGTAAGGGATCCATTCTTTACACCCTTTTACAAGCTGTTATAGACTTATTTGGGACGCATATATGTATATATTATGAATTGACTTTGTGTCAAGTCTTTACAAATGAACAGTGATGATGAGAGAAAAAGCAAGGTGAAGGATGGTGTGGAGATGGTGTGGAGAGAAGACCAAGCAAAAATATGGCAAAAAATTCTGCCACAAGAGGCAAGAGGGATGAAACAGACCTGACCAGGGAGCACCAACTCTGAAGAGTCTAATTTTTCCATGTTGGAAGATGACAACAAGGACAAACAAGCCCGTTTCCACCTACAGATGATGCAGTCAGGGCGTAACACGAGTCAGCCTGCAACCTGACCTGGAACGGGATCCGCAGGTCACAGGTCATAAAGAATCCGGGACCATACAGTTCCAGGTCATGATCTTTAACAAAAGTTTAATAGTAAACCCGCAGGTTTCAGTGCAAAAACCTATAGATTAATGTGAAAATTTCAGGTCACTAACCCGCAGGTCAGGTCATTTCCAAGTCCAGGTCCAGAATTTTCCTTCTTTTCACAGGTCTGTCCACAGGTCACCCGTGAAAGACCCGGACTCGTGGTATGCCCTGGATGCAGTACATGCTCCTGCTTTAGCAGATTGAGCAGCTGGCAAATGATTCTTCATTTCATGCTTATTCAAAAGTCATTGTCACCTCCTTACCTAGACCTAAGAAAGCATGGAGTTTGTGTGAAGGTTAGCATTAGCTAGTTGGAAAGGATGAAAGAAAGAAAGAACTAACAGCAAGGAGTAGACCATATAACAAAGGTAACAGTACTAGTAGGCTACAGTAGGCAAATTCCCACGGCTGCCGTTACCGGTAAGCCCTCATGGACTTCAAGATCTATGAGAAGACAGCACCCATGAGCATTATGTTGCTGAAAATATAACAGCACTTGTTACCTGACTCTAGGGTTTAGATTTTCGATTTTTGGGAATTATTTTCTAGAGAGATGGTGATTGTTGCATGCGAGGTGTTCTGTTGTGCGCCCAAAACGCCCCATGAATTTTTCACCGTTTGGCAGATGATAGGCCTCTACAACCTAACTCCACGGGCGCGCGTTGCCAGAAAAGGAAGCCGTGCCTGCGCGTATATGTTATGTTAGTCAGCGATATGTATAATCTCCGACCTCTTGCTCCATGATTCAGAAGTAAAAGTATTTCAGAGCTGTGTTTGTGAGATATTCACACAAGGAGTATAATTAGCGTGGATGAAAAGCAAGGATCCCAAATAAGACATACTCGGGTCACGGGAGAGAGATCCGAAGGTTATTCCCATATGGCATAGAGTCAAATAGATAGGGATTCGTTACTGGAAACACAGGCTTATACTTGCATGTACCGAATAGAAGGAAAGTGAATTATGTTGAATAGTTAGTAGGTGCAAAGGAGGATAGTGTTATTCGCATAAAAAATGAAATCAAAGCCAGTGATACTTAAGTAGTTCCTTTCGATAAGCCAAAAAGATAATAAAACGTATAAGACACGTTTAGAATGACTGCGGAAGTAAGCCAAGGGGCGTCCCCGTCAATAATTCAGATTAATCTCTAACTAGGCTTGCCTGTTTTCGAATCTGTCAATAATGATCATTCAGTCCTTATCAGCTCTCTTATCGGCCAATAGCAAATAGTCGGAGGTCGCTTCAACAACACGCCTACCACAAGAATAACTCAAATTAATAAAAATAGTCCTGTTCCACACTTCCCAAATTTCCCTTAAAACATTGACAGAATGGATAGGTATCTCCTTATGGCTCCTCAGTCCACTGAGAAAGCCTCTCTCCCTCCCAATGCTTCGCCTACTGCCTCCCACAACCGTGATCAATATGACATTCAAATCCGGTACGAAACTCTTTCGTTCATGTTTAGTTATTCACCGCTGAAATTTTGCGTCAAGTTATCGCACTCTCTCCATCCATGTAGAAGCCTCACAGGAGAAGGAAGTCTCGAAGGCATCTGCAGACCCCGCTGATGCTATCGGCCAGATCAACGTGCACACAATTCCTGTCGAGGAAGTCTTTACGAGATTTTCCACCTCTCCCACCCTTGGGCTGGAATCTCCAGCTGTCGCCCGCCTATCAAAGATTTTCGGCAAGAACGTTATTTCTCCTCCAAAGACTCAAGCCTGGAAGAAAGTGCTTAACTATGTTTTTGGAGGGTTCAATTTCCTCATGTGGATTGCCTTCACGGTCACAATAGTATGTTCTTCTGCCTCTGTCCCACGAACGGTTGAGCTGCATCTGTCCGGTACTTGGCTTTTTTCCCCGGTAGCTGTCGTACAAGCCTCTCGGTGAACCTAATCCTGCGATATTCAATCTCGGCGTGGCCATCCTTCTAGTTAGTTTGTCCCATTAATTGTATTGCTACGATATAAACACTCACTTGGCAGTAAAATGTCTCTAGCTGTTGGTCATCATCGTCTCCGCCACCTTCTACGCTGTCGTCGACTTCCATTCGTCCAGGATTATGAACTCCATCAAGAGCTTGATCGCCGAAGATGCTACTGTGATTCGAAATGGCGAGCATCAGACAATCCCCGCCGTTGATATTGTCGTAGGCGATGTGGTCACGTTATCAATCGTATGTTTTTTAAGATTGTATTTTTTGGTCTTCTTCTAAACATTCTCCTAGGGTAATCGTGTTCCCGCTGATCTGCGTATTGTTCAAGCATCCTCCGACCTTCGCTTTGATCGTTCTCTGCTCACTGGTGAAAGGTTGGTACTTTAGTTCTTTTCATAATTCTAGCCTTTTTCTTATGTTCGATCAGCGACATGGTTCCTGGCTCAACCTTCTGCACTTCTCCTAACGCTACAGAGACCCGCAACCTCGCTCTCAATTCAACTTTTGTAGTTCAAGGAAGTTGTACTGGGGTCGTCTTCGCCACTGGGGATCGAACCATCATGGGTCGGATCGTTGCCATGTCTGGAGAGACTAAATTTAAGCTAACGACTGTGCAAAAAGAAGTTTGGTACTTCACAAAGATCATCTCCACTCTCGCTCTTGGCCTCTTTGCGCTTGCAATGATCGTCTGGGCCGCATGGTTGAGGAAGACTTTCCCAGGCTTTGAAACTGCCAGTGGAGCCATCATCAACTCAATTGGATGTCTGACAGCCTTCGTACCACAGGTGAGCTGCTTTTACAGCACTTATGATTTAGAAATCTCACTTTACATTCAGGGTTTACCCATATGCGTCGCGCTATCCTTGACCATCGTCGCAAAACGCATGGCTGCACGTTCCGTCCTGGTTAAGAACCTCGCCACCATCGAAACTTTGGGATGCATGTCGGTATTGTGCTCGGATAAAACAGGTACACTAACTGAAGGGAAAATGGTCTGTATGCGCTTTCATACAGCTAGATATTTCTAACTCAATACACTGTCTTCAGAGCGTTCAGAGAGTCGCTGTCATGGATAAGGAATACTCCCTCGAAACGGACGAGAAACCATTTGTATCCGGCTCTGTCCTTTCTCTCGACAATTCTTCTCCGGTTTCTCAACTGGCATTAATCGCTCGTCTCTGTAATGGTGCTAAATTTGAATCTTCGACGAACGGCGTTGCTCCTGCCCAACGCGCCGTCAAAGGCGATCCCACCGATACCGCCATCCTTCGATTTGCCGAGGAATCGCTGCAGCAATGCCTCTCTATTGAGAGTAACATTGACGTTTTGCCCATGTTATCCGAGATCTACCCAAAGATATTCGAGATTGCGTTCAATTCTCGCAACAAGTGGATGATGTCGATCGTTAACGAACAGAAGATGCATGCCGACGCCAGCACTACCACTGCAGTGGACGCCATACAACCTCTGCCTCTTTCCGAACCGTGGATGTTGATCAAAGGAGCGCCAGATATTCTCTTTCCATCTGTATCGTCTATTCTCAACGCCGAAGGAGTTTCGGTGCCATTCGATCTCGCTCATAGGAATAGGCTGTCCAAGGTCCAATCCGAATGGAGCTCTTCAGGTGAACGTGTCATCGCAGTTTGCAAACGTTCCTTGGACGGTATGAAATTGTCTGAAGATCCGAACGAGCTTGAGGATATTCTATATGGCCAGATTCAAGACCTCACTCTTATCGGTTTGATTAGCATTCGGGATCCACCTCGTCATGATGTGAAGGACGCCGTGCGAGTCATCAGAGCTGCCGGAGTTAGGATATTCATGGTTACAGGTGATTTCATGTTAACAGCAGTGGCGATAGCGAAACAAGTTTGTGGTTTTTCTGTCATTTGGGTAGTAAGCAAAGTCAATTCTAATTACCTATTTTTAGGTCGGTATCATTACCCAAGAGCGCTATGACACTGTCAAAGAGCTTCGACTTCAAAGGAAGCTGGACTATAAGCTCGATACTCCTTCTCGTCTGCTATCCGATATGAAACCCTCCGCTGACGACCCTATCAAGTCGCTCGTCTTAACGGGGGATGATCTTGTCGAACTTACCGCCATCGATTGGAACTCGATCCTCACCAATTATTCAGAAATCGTGTTTGCTCGTACTACTCCGGAGCAGAAGATGCTAATTGTAGAGGAAACGAAGAAAAGAGGTGACAATGTCGTCGCTGTCGTGAGTATTCATACGTTGGTAAGTTGTGCATAATTTCTAAATCCATGGCAGACGGGCGACGGCGTGAATGATGCACCGGCTTTGAAAGCCAGCGATATAGGTATTGCCATGGGCAGGTATGCACTCGGCTTTCAGAATTGACATTCCAGACTAACATGTCATTACTGAAACTTATAGTGGAAGCGATGTCGCGAAAGAAGCAGGTAGGATGTTATTAACCTGTCACCTTATTCCTCATAAACTTATGCCTCGGGACACAGCTTCGATAGTCTTGTTGAAAGATGATTTTGCATCAATTCCGGTTGCAATCGAATTGGGTCGTCTTGTATTCGATAATTTGAAGAAGGTTATCATTTATCTCATGCCGGTGTGTAGTTTCAGACTTTCTCTAATATTTATCTCACGTAAAGACTGCATAGGCCGGCACATACACGGAGTTCATTACCGTGTTTGCAAATGTCTTCCTCGGCATGCAGCTTGCGCTTAGCTCTTATCTTCAAGTTTGCTTCTCAATTACAAACGACGTTATCATGTCCATCTCCTTGATGTACGAACAACCGGAATCAGGTATGCCGTGGTCAACATGTTAATTGTCATACTTTTATCATTTTCGTCGTAGACCTAATGGCTCGTAAGCCTCGCAATGCCCGTACTGAGAGGCTCACGGATTGGCGTTTCTTCGTCCAAATTTATCTGGTACGTTTAATGCTTTCTCATACATTAAGGTTTATCTGATCGCTTGGCCTCAAAGTTCATCGGCTTGATGATGTGGCCGTGCGCCATGAGCATGTGGTTCCTCTACATGTCTCAACAGGGTCTGCGATTCCACGATGTGATACTTGTGTATAATAAGTGGGAGGACGGTTTCAAAGGGTTCACTATTGAACAGCTCACTCAGTTCGTCGCCGTTGGTCAATGCATATAGTGAGTACCTTCACAACATCCGGAGAGATTTCAGATAATGACAATTTTCCAGTTATATTACTATGGTCTTCATGCAATATGGTGGTCTTCTTGCTGTTCGCAACAGGCGCGTTTCCATTCTCAATTCTAATCCCCTTTGGGGTCCCCGGCGCAATCTCGTCGTTCCTATCGGAATGGTTGGAACAGCTCTCGTCGGCGTCACAAACTTGTATGGCCCCGGGTTGCAGAAAGTTTTCGGGACTACTCCCATTCCGGGTATGTTCTGGGGTTTGCCTTTCACGTTCGCGCTTGGAATCTTGATCATGGATGAGACGAGGAAGCTGATTGTGAGAACGTATCCAAACGTAAGTCTGAACCTTTCAAGCCCGATGGTATTTGTTTTCTGACTTTGTTTATAGTCCATCGTAGCGAAGATGGCGTGGTGATGGATACCAATGCCCAATTAACCTGGGCAAGCTAAGTAGATTTCAAACAGTTTTATCTGAATACTTCTTGCGAATATGTTTTTGAGTCCGACAATATGTTTTGAGAATTGTACGTTTTATCCGAGTTTCAGAATACACGTATTTGGAACCACTCGAGAAATTCTATTACTTTAAACATTGCTAACTCTCGGAGTCTCGCGATCGTTTTCAAGGGCGCCGGCTTCCAATGACTTTCGTAAAATATCCGTAACGTTGCTGGTCACTAGCAGGACAGCTAAAATATTTCTGAACAGATGTACGAGCGAGTAGGAGGATGCCTAGGAGGAAAAACCGAAATTCCGATCCCAAACGAATGGCTCAGCAGCGCCGCTCGAAACTATTCGAACTCGGACCCAAACCTTTTTCTTCCTCATTCCACGACTTTCATCTTCCTCTTTTCTCTACTACTTCTTCCTTCTCTCAATTTATTGCCATATCCAAGTCCATAGAATGGATAAGTAGGCACGCATAGGACTCGGCACCGTACACGTACCGTCGAAGATTTTCGTCGACTCTACCGTATTACGGGACGAGTAAATTACTGGCCATAGCTCCCGTATAAAATACGGCCGTATACGGACGTAAATACGGAGTTTACGGCATTTGAAGTTGACGGCGGCTGTTATTGAGTCCGGCATCATCACCAAGACCGTCCTTAACACCATCGCAGTCGATCGCTGGGTTCTTTCGTCCCTTGCAATGTGATCGCAGGTATCAGAATGGTTCTATGACTTTCCAGAGGTTTCTATATAGTGATGACACGGTGATATGATTTTTGAAAGATTTTTTCCGGGAGCTAAGGACCTCTGTAAGTCCCTCACTGCTCCTCACAGGCATTATGCTTCTCCAGGCTGAATACAACGTCCTTTCCAAGCTTCTGAACTCCCTTCTGAACTCCCTTCTGAACTCCCTTCCCGATCACCCATCCACCTGCAACTTACCTCCACAAATCAACCTTGAGTTTAGAGTTGAGGAAGGAGCATGACCCACATTCAATAAGGCCATGCATGTCACCTTTGGGGACAAGACCAATGGTCTCAAGATTCATGAGCGTGGCCGTGGGTTGGATGAAACTCTGAAAGTCATCTGATGGTGCCTGAAAGAACTCGAAAGGACTTGTGATACCAAAAGTGTTCCCCTGGTTGGACTCTGGATTGGTTCATTGACTGCTGCTGCCAGGGAGGTGTTCTGGGAAAGCAAGAATGGTACATTATAATATACTCTATATTTCATTTCTTACTAACATATTGTATGGTTCAGCCGTCGTTGAAGTGTGTTCTAGACATCAAGTTAAACCTAATTGCCAGGTGCTACTTTGGGAGTCTGCTATAGATGCGAACAACAAGGTGTGGGCCTCACAAGCAGAAGAGAAGAAGCAGTATGTCTACATCCCCAAAGACCTATTGTGGTGAGATTTGGTGCCACTGTACTGAGATGTACGGGCTCAGCTACATCGAAGACAATCGCATGAAGTCTGCGAATATTGCCTAGGATAAACGACACATGAACTGGGAACTGGGAATATGTAGAAATATTGAGTGAAGATAGATTGGGTGTCTGAAGAGCCAGTGATGGAATTCTCCCCGTCATAATCACGGGCGTCCCGTCAACGCGCTTGAGCCCGGCGGCGTTGCGAAGGATTTTTAGACAAGGGATCCGTAAAGGATCTTCTCCGATGAAGCGTTTCAGGACCTTGATCTTGTTGATATCTTCTATCAATAAGAGTCATATTTGATCAGCGTTCTTACGCAGTATTGCCTGGGCAAGGGACATCCA
Organism: Sphaerobolus stellatus SS14; assembly: GCA_000827215.1. Classification (NCBI taxonomy): domain Eukaryota; kingdom Fungi; phylum Basidiomycota; class Agaricomycetes; order Geastrales; family Sphaerobolaceae; genus Sphaerobolus; species Sphaerobolus stellatus. The sequence goes on from KN837171.1 coordinate 373,955, forward strand.
CCCGAGGAGAAGAGAATCCTCATACAAGGCATTGTGCCTACGAGGAGTGCATACAGCAGGTTCGATTTAGATCTTTTGAGGAAACGTTCAACGACATAGTGTGGGAACCATGGGGTCAATATGATCTCAGAACAAATTGAAGCAGCGTCATTAATAATGCCCGTCCATCGTCGACATACGAGCTGCAACTGTGACCGTTCCTTCCAGGCATTTAACACCGAATCTTTACGTATACAACCGTCTTCCCTAATTTATAGATCAGGATATGCCTCGTCCAGGATGGCGCGTAATATATCGTCGGGAATGTGGTGAATGGGACCTGGAAGTATCTTAGCTCGTTTGTACGCCCAGTCGAACAATCTCACGACTGCGAAGGATAATCAGCTGGTCTTCAACCGCGGCAATTTGAATTCGGCAATCTTCAAGTACTTTACTCTTTTCGGACGCGCTGTCGTGGAGTGAGGGTAGTTGTGCCTTCAGAGGCATGATCTCACTGGAAGGAGGCCAGGTATCCGTAATGACTTTGATTTCTATCTCTGGGGCAGTTAAGGGAGCTTTTGAGTGCCAGAACGAGAACGGTTCTTCGACCGTTGAGCTCACCGCGTTTGAAGCGTCGTTCTAGAGAAAGCGTCTCACCATACGCTGCAAGTTGAGCAGACAATGAGATGCCGGATTCCTCAACGTTTTCAATGTAGAGTTGGACGATGTCGCGTGGGGCGCATTCGATGGAAAGCGGAAGCTTGAGCGCGGGACAAGAAGGTGCGCCTGTGGAGGCCGATGTTGGAGAGGGAGTAAGATGGGCGGAGATGGGTCGAGGAAGAGGAATACGAGCTTGGGCGTGTATACGTCATCGAACAATGGGGGCATCGAGGATGGACTTTGATTTGTGCATCATATCAGACGAGAAGTGGCTTTTCGAGTCATATGTACGCGCACCTTTGAAAGCTTCTTCATGAGGGCCCATCCTTCGACTACGTGGTCTCTTATATCGAGAAAAGGCGGCCGAGGATGGCGTTGAGCCAACGGCCAACGGGTAGGGATGAGGTCAGGCATGGCGTCGAGGGAGGCGATGAGGGACGCATATCTATCGAGCGGGTAGGGAGCTGGCTATTTGCGATGGCTAGCGATCAGAGAGAGATACCAGTCTTCCATGACGGTGATAGACTTGAAGAGTATGAACCACGGCTTCTTGGAGGAAGACTCGTCGGCTTCGCGTTCACGGAGAACGCTGCCGTTGCGCTGCTGCAGCTGCGCACGTCGATGATGGCGGCGCCTTCTTGCATAGCATCGTCCCTTAGAGCTAAAGAATATGTCCTTTGGGGACGGCGTGGTAGGAGTCCTCAGTGTGGCGTGCGGCGGTCGAGTGGGTATCGAGAATCCCGCGGACGAAGGGCTAGGGTGTGGCAGACGGTGAGCCATGCCTTGAGCGTCGGGGTCGTCGGTCGGTGTCTACGGGTGCGGAGGTAGGACGGAGGTGATGACGTGGCCGAGGTTGTTCGTTATGGTAGAAGAGGAGAGGGCAGTAACGGAAGGTGAGACCGTCGAGGAGGTAGACGACGACGGCGACTAAACTCATGGCGAGCATGACGGCCTCTCGTCAATGCCACTATGACGCGTCGAAGCTGACGTAATGCTCCACCCGAATAGGATATTTGTGCCCAAGTTAGTTAAGCGTGAGAAGGGTTAAACATAGCTTTGCCCATGCTGTGCGTCGGTGACCTGCAGCCTTCTGATTTGTTTCTTGATTTGGCCGCCTACACGTGTTTTCCATCTCACTCTCTATCCTTCCCACATCTGTTCTCTCCCCCACTGTCCGCGATGCCTACTTGCAAGTTCTACCTGCCCTTGTGCTCCAATACCCGTTCAAAGCGTATGAAGAAGAAATCGTCGCATGATGCCTCACCAGTGGACTCAGATCCAACCGTCTCCGCTAGCAGCGCAGAGGTAAGCTTATTATTATGTAATCAGCAACTTGACAATGGATATAATAACGCTCCTTTTACCCAGTCCGGCCAGCTCGATGAGCATTCACCGTCCGCACCTGTGGAAGGGGCCTCAACTGGCACCGATACACTTCGTGCCGAAGTCAAAGGAGCCACCAGGGAAGTGGACGGGCTACGTGAACTTGGTCGTCCAGTCATACGCATAGTCGACAATGCCCCCTCTGCTGTGGATGGCGTGTCCTCCGCAGGAGACACCTGGGGCCCGCTGTTGATGAAGGTGGAAACATTTGCCAGTGCTATCGACTGGATTGGAGATGTGTGTCCGCTTTTAACCGGTCAATGTAATATTAATTATCGCCTTATCAGCTACATCCCTATGCCAAAGCGGTGTCTACAATATTTACAGCAGCCATAAAGGTTCGGAATACCCTTTCGCTAGCTGATTTAGCTGATCAAGTCTGTACAGCCTATTATTGAACAGAACAAACGTGACGATGTCATGAAAGACCTTTGCAAAACAATGGAGGAGGTGTATGACTTTATTATTGAAGCGAGATGTCTGAGTAATCTCGCTAAGAAGTGAAAAGACATGCTTGAATTCTTGTGGCAGCAAACTCATGAGTGTGCATGCTTCCTTCGGGAACAATCCAAAGTCAAAGCATTCTGTGAATATCTTTCCTATTTGTCCTATAACCACACTTCCACTTACATATATGTATGCCAGATTCGCGCACTTATGGGAATGTCATGACGGGAAAGAAGGTTGACGACGATATTATGAAGTTCACCACCGCTTTCAGCCACCTCAAGGAGGCCTTTGTGCAGGGCGGAGCTTTGGAAATTGAAATTAATACTATTTGCATCTTAGAGGAGATAAAAAGCGTCAAAGAAAATGTTAAGGATATTAGTGTGTCTTTTGCTTCACATTTTACTTTAACTTAAGGCTAATGTTCACCGTGCCTGCTGTAGATGAGAAGATGGACATAGAAAAGGAGTTTCCTGTAGATGTCCATTCCCACATGGCACCGAATAAGGGGTGTCTTCCAGATACCTGCAAGAACACTTTGGAAAAACTGTCTGAATGGGTCAATGATACCAGCAATTCTCGAGTATTGTTTCTCCTAGGTGGCACAGGGACAGGGAAGTCTGCTATTGTCCACACTATAGCATGGCTTTTCTCCAACCGCCTGGGAGTGTTCTTCCACTTTGACCGCAATCATCTAGCTACACACCAAGTGCATTGGTTTTTTAGCTCCATCATAAACAAACTCGCTAATTGGGACAAGAACTTTCGCCATGGGCTGTTGAGCACATACAAGAAGGGCAGTTTTCAAACCATGACATATGAGACTCAGTGGAAGATGTTTGTCAAATCAGCCACTCGCCCTAAAGATGGTATTGTTGGACCTGTGCTCATAGTCATAGATGCATTGGATGAAAGTAGAAACATCGACTCATGTAAATCTCTGCTGCATTTTCTGACCGAGCATGCGGCTCAGTTACCATCAAATTTTCGCATTATTGTTACTTCTCGACCAGAACGTGACATTAACCAAGCCAAAAAAGACAATGTCAAGTGGATGAATCTCAATAATCAAAAGGATGGGGCCGAAAATGATCTTGCTGTTTACATTAATGATCAACTTACTGATTTGCCTGGTGCCAATCTATCTGGAGTACAATAAGACTATGAACAGCTGGCTAAAATGGCAGATGGCCTATTTCAGTGGACATTCACTGCCTGTCTGTTCATGAAGCAGATGGGGGAAGGTTTAACATTGAAGGAGTGATTCATGGAATTTTTTACTCCTGCTACCAGGGTCCCAAGATTTGGAAAAGACCTTGATGATTTGTACTCTTCCATTCTTGGTGAAAAATTTAAACTGGATGATCCCACTGTCAAGAAACGGTTCACCAGTGTCCTGGGCAGATTTTGGGGGCTGCACAGCCTCTGTCTTACAACACTCTTCAAGCTCTCTGCACTACCGAGGACATTTCAGATGGGGTCAAGCTGATTGTGCAAGAATTGGGCTCAGTTCTCAGTGGTGGAGTAAAGGATGATGAGCCTATTCAGCCATATCATACATCATTTTGTGATTTCCTAACAGACAAGAGTCGTAGTGGGAAATGGTATATTGATCTAGTGGATGCAAACTGCTCCATGGCTCTGGGCTGCTTCTACACAATGAATGCAGGTCTGAAATTCAACCTTTGCGATCTACCCTCATCATTCCACTCAAATGAAGAAATGCTTCCTCCTGGTGCAGAAAAGGGGGTTATTCCTGTGTCACTCAAATATGCCTGCCAATTTTGGGAGTTCCACTTGAAGGACACACCAGGTGAGAAGCTATGTAAGGAGATTATAACCTTTGTAAACAAGAACTTGCTGTTTTGGTTTGAAGCACTCAGCATTCTTCATTTACTGAATATTGCAGCTCCTGCTCTTTCTAAATCAGCTGACTTGCTTCTGAATATCCAAAGTGAAACAGTGAGCATAGCATCTATTTTCCATCTGCAATGGAGTACTGATGTTGTTACATAGCATGCAAGCATTACTGACACCATATCACTTCTGCATGATGCTGACAGGTTTCTGCATTATTTTGCCACAGCTATCACATGCAGTGCCCCTCATATTTATATATCTGCCCTGCCCTTTACACCAAAATATTCTCCACTTGCACAAACCTATGGACCAAGGTTTAAGGGTGGAATATCAGTATTGAAAGGTCAATTGGCATCCTGGCCTGCAGAGCTGGCTAGACTTGCAGGCCATAGAAGTAACATCATTTGCATTGCATTCTCACATGATGGCAAACAAATTGTCTCTGGCTCTGGTGACAAAACAATTCGCATCTGGGATGCAGAGACAGGGCAGAATGTGGGTGACCCACTAACTGGACATACAGATAGGGTCAACTCTGTTGCATTCTCACATGATGGCAAACAAATTGTCTCTGGCTCTCATGACAAGACAATTCGCATCTGGGATGCAGAGACAGGGCAGATGTGGGTGACCCACTGATTGGGCATACAAATTGTGTTAGCTCTGTTGCATTCTCACATGATGGCAAGCAAATTGTCTCAGGCTCTAGTGACAAGACAATTCACATCTGGGATACAGAGACAGGGCAGAATGTTGGTGACCCACTGACTGGGCATACTGACTGGGTCAACTCTGTTGCATTCTCACATGATAGCAAGCAAATTGTCTCTGGTTCTAGTGACCAGACAATTTGCATCTGGGATGCAGTGACAGGGGAGAATGTGGGTGGTCCACTGACTGGGCATACATCTTGGGTCAACTCTGTTGCAGTCTCACATAATAGCAAGCAAATTGTCTCTGGCTCTAGTGACCAGACAATTCACATCTGGGATGCAGAGACAGGGCAGAATGTGGGTGGCCCACTGACTAGTCATACAGGTGGGGTCAACTCTGTTGCATTCTCACATGATAGCAAGCAAATTGTCTCTGGCTCTAGTGACCAGACAATTTGCATCTGGGATGCAGAGACAGGGAAGAATGTGGGTGACCCACTGGCTGGGCATACATCTTGGGTAAGCTCTGTTGCATTCTCACATGATGGCAAGCAAATTGTCTCTAGCTCTTGTGACCAGACAATTCACATCTGGGATGCAGAGACAGGACAGAATGTGGGTGACGCACTGACTCAGCATGCTGGGTCAGTTGTTTTGTCATCAGAGGATTATCCTGTTGTCCCTGCCCCTGGTGCTAATATGGATCAGACCACAGGTCCACAGATATCTCTCTTTGATGTACTGGTCTTCACACAAGAAGGATGGATTTATGGCAAGGAAAAAGAACTTCTACTCTGGGTCCCTCCTCTCCACCAGCCAACATTTCATTGGAGATACACTTTGCGAGTGCTAGGAGTTCATGAAACCATTCTTGACCTCAGACATATTACATGGGGTGAACAGTGGACTCATGTTAAGGGACCTAAATGAAGGAAGATACATAATGTAATTATCTTTCATACTGGCATGGCTGCATGATTATAAATCATACATACTGTATATGATGGTATTTTGAATTATTTTAACAACTTTTCGTCATTATGTATGATTCTATAGATTAGGAGAAATAGCTAACTCAAATGAAAGTGCATATTTTGGGCTGATTTTTGGATATACTGTAGTCCTGATAAAATGGTGAAAATTGAGTTATGTCTCATTAAAATTGGTGGACCCATTCTTGAGATATAAAAATCACATGACAGCAGAGTATGTCCAAAATGAATTAGGCAAGCTAAATCCTTTTGATGAGAGACTGATTGTATTGAAAGTCACAACCTGATCTCAATATTGCACTCACTTGGCCCTCACAGAAAACTATTTCAAGAAACTGGAAACTCCTGTATTAGACAGGTTCTGCAACAGCCACAGAGCCACAGTGTGGCACAATTTTGTTATGCACACTGTGGCTCCACCTGTGGCTGCACTATGGCTCCTCATTGTCACACAATATGACAATCTGTGTCAACTGCCATCTTTCTCCCATCCAAGCACAATCACTACCATTTTCTTGTATCATGCCTACTACATGAAGTCAAGCAACAAAGTCACATAATAATAATGAAGAAATCGGTTGAAAATCTCCATCCTGGGCCTGTGAGGACAGTGCTCTTCCCGATGATGTGTCCTTGCCAGAATCATCATGTAGCACATCTCATGAAAGGTCTATCACTCCAGAATCTGAAGAAGACAATCAAGAAGGAGAAGAATCTAGACAAGTAAAGAATGTGTGAAACCCACTCTGGTTGGCTTGGCAGGATCGGTTTCTTGCTGCCGAAGTCTTCAAGCACCAGCCCTTTCTAGCCACACGTTGAGATGCACAGCAAGCTTGGATCAACTTAGCTCAGGAGATGGAGAAAGACAGTAGGTTGAAGGGTACTGTGATAAAGTGGTCAGGTCCTGCTTGCCGTTCCAGGTTAAAAAAAATACTGGAGGGACACAAGGTAAGTTCAGCTCTATTTCCTTTCCTTATAGCGCTATTATTTATTTCTTCTTAGCAAAATGAAACTTGATCATTGCAAAAAACTGGGACAAATGAAGACATAGATGAACATATCCAGGTGAGTTCATGTCGAAGATCAATCTCACTTTATTTGACTGGTTTTTATAGGTTATGACAGATCTCATGGCCCTGATAGATGGTCATGATGTGGCCAAGGAACAGAAGTCAGCAGGAGCAAAGGCAAAAGCTTCAAAGAAACAACAGGCTGCGCTGGAGTTACGTGATGCTGTGATGATGGGTATGCGACCAAGGAATACACTAAGTGATATCACACAATTGGATGGAGCTACAGCATATGAGAAACAAGGTCAGTGTAAGCACAAGTGAGTGTGATATTTTATCATTGATGGTACCTGTCCTGATATGATTTATAGACGATCTCAAACTTTGTTGGGAGCTGATAAGGAGAACTGTGCTCCGTCTGCATCCAAACATGTTCGTAATCAAACTACTATTGCTAGTGTGTTACAACAGCGAGAGGAGGAAGATGTGAAGCGACTTGAAGAAGCTCATGCACACAATGAACAAAGGCACAAACAGATCATCAATGGTTTTGATCACATGACTCAGGGGCTCACGACCCTGAATGAAACAATCCAATATTCAATGCGCCGAGATTCCGAATCAAATGCCCAACCACCGAAGTCCTCAAGATTCTTTCATCTGTCCTCCAGCAAAGGAATAACTGGTAAGATTTAATAATTCTCCATCATTCTTTAATAATGCTGATTTTTATTATAGAACAAATGTTAATCTAGTCCTCATCCATAGTATATACTTCTCTGCTTTATTCTTCATCTTCTTCTACATCTCCATCCTGTACATCTACTTCTTCCCATACTGAATCGAAACACCATGAATCCAATTGAGCATCCTCTACTGGTGCCCCATGAAAATATTCCTCCAAGGTTGGTGGAGGACAAGTAAAATATTGAGGGATCTGAGGATAGTGTAGGATAGTATGCACATTGCATAGTAACAATGTCACAAGGTAATACAGAGCACATGGAGTTAATAAAATCTTTTGACTCCCGGCGAAGTCGATGAAGGTAAACTCCTTTGTGACCTCCTTAAAAATCCAATCAATTGGCTCTTGTATTCGGCTCATAGTAGTATTAAATTGGGCTTGCTCTGAACTGATAACCGGACCCTTATAGGGGGAAAGCATATGTGGTTCAACACTGTATGCAGGATCACCATAGAGGAATAATGGATGGCTGTCCGGGGTCCAGAAATGTTTATTGAGGAAATCAGGGAGACCACTTTCCTTGAAGACAGTTTCATCATGTTGACAGCCATCCACTGGTCCATAAACATGGATTACGAGACCATCTGGGGATATGACAGCGTGATATTTAAGGCAGTGAATCCTTTTCCATCTGTTGTACACCAAGTGCTGGTTTCTTACAGGCTGTGCATTCTTCTGTAGGGTACCATCAATTAATTCAACTATACAATCCAATGGTGCTCCTTTCACTTTTAAGACTCATCCAAAAGAAGCGAGCTTTTCACATGTTAGGCGTGTAGGATCAAAGTGTAGGAGATGCTTCCACCTTGTCCACAAATAGATGGCCGTAAGTTGCGTGATTCAAGAGAAGCGTGATTTTCACCAGCCAAATTGCATACATATATCGGCCAAACAGGAAGGATACGCAAGCCGTTTAAGGAGCATACACATTGCTGTAAGCTTGTCCTCTTTAATCCGCATCTTTGGACAGGAAATAACCTCTGGAAGGTCAAGAACTACCACTAGTTTTTCGACTTCAGCACGGGTAAAGCTGGAATTATGAATAAGAGTGTATTGTGAGTTTATAACATATAAGAAGTACCGAAATTGTTCTTTCCAAACAGTGTCACCCAACTTATACAAGTTAACCTTTCCACCGGGGCGCAATTCACCTTGTTTCTGAATGAATTCCACTTCCACAGCCTCAAGAAGGGAATTGAGAAGCTTGATGAAGGATAAAGATGACTCCAAAATTTGTGTTTCCATTATTTAGGTTCGTAGGAATAGAGCTATTACAGGTTTAACAAGAAGAGCAGCTTACAGCAGGCGCAAGTGCATGACGAGCCACAGCACAGCCATGGGTGGAGCCACAGCGCAGCCACAGGTGAAGCCACAGCGTGCATAACAAAATTGCGCCACTCTGTGGCTGTTGCAGAACCTGTCTATTCTTCTAGTCGGCGATGCAGCTCATATCCACACTCCCCTTGGGAACAAGGTATGAACCTAGGGATCTGTAACGGTGTTGCAAAAGCTCAAGCCATTTTTCAACACATGGATGCCTTTAATTCCTCTTTGGCAGAAGCAGCTACAATCCTCACTAAGTGCACAGACCGTCGTCGAAATCAGTTTGAGCGTCATAGGCGCAACTCAATCCTTCAATTATCTCATTTATTGGAATAAACGCTGGCGCAGAATCGCACGGAAGATCATTCTTACAGTTCTTATTCGACTGCCTTTTATACAAAGAAAGCTTGCCTTTGGCATGTCTGGGTTAAAGAATCAATATTAGGATTATTTTATTTTATTTTCCTTTTCCTTTTCGGATTCGCTCAGCTCTCGAACAATAGAAATAGAAATACTCGAAGTTAAACTCGTAACCAGCCCGCCACCCGATGTGACAAGTCTACGTTGGGAGGCGGACTGGTAAATCTGAGCTTGAACTAGATAGGAACTTAAGCGAGCACCGATGTCGTGGCGCGGCGGTGGCAGCAGGTGACAAAGCACCCTCTCCAAAGGGAGGAAGAAGACAGCACAGATGCTTCGACAGCGGTCCTAACGGTGAGCTTCGTCATTGGGGCTCGCTTAAGTTCATGGTCAGATTTAGCTCAAATTTACCAGTCCGCCCCCCGACATAGGCTTACCACATAGGTAGGGCGGTCAGGTTACGAGTCTAACTGGAGATAATGACTTCGGATTGTCACCTGAGCGGATCAGTTTGAGGAGGTCGCGAGGACTTTTTCCCGTCCCGTTTCTTTGCAATCCTCTCATGCGCCTTCGTTCGCAGAACCTGCAAACCTTGCTCTTCAAACCCTGTTCGACGACTTCCGACTCAACAGCCATGTTAAAGGCTTTTAAGTTCCTTCTATTCCGCTTGGCCTTCACCTTCACGTTACGCCCCCGTTCCTCATCCAATTCTTTCACCCTGTCCCGCTTTACAAGATTCCGCCATGGTGCTTGATCCAAAGCTTGTAGATTAGCTCTTTTTCACTGGACCCCTTTCCACACTCGAAGCACTGCCTCCTCAGTAGGCGGCCTTATTAATCGAAGCATCTTAGTTTCTTTTTTCAACGCAACTGGCTCCTCCACGGCTTGTGTGATGGCTGTTTCAAAGACTATATTACGGAATGAGGCCTCCTGTGTATTCTTCCCCTCTCATTGCACCTGCTTCAACACTTGAATCATTTCCACCACATCTTCCGATTTCATTTTCAGAACCTGTATGCTTCTTCGGGTGGAACCATTTCTTGCAGAGTTTTCTGATCACCCTCGATATCTCCATTTCTCTCCTCATCTGGCACACGCCACGACACCTGGTATCCCAACCCCGCCTTGAGTGCCCTCCGTATGCACTCCTGCAACATCCACGCCGGTGGACTCAGACACGGGAAAATGGCGCGATCGATAGCAAGAGAAGACACGACTGCTTCGTATTCCTCATATTCCATTGGTTGGTCTCCAAGAAGCCGTTGAAACCACTGCGGTGCAACACACCTCTGCACATATTCCCAGATATATTCCTTGACAATATCGCGAGTTTTGTCGTTAGGAATAAGGGAATGCTCCTTGACAGAATGTAACCCGCAATAAGGCATTGTTTGACGACTTAAAGGGGGGAACGACACCATAGTGGGCCTTCCAGCTTCGAGAGGACTTTCAAGTCGACTTTGGTGAAGGCTTTGGTTGAGGTGGAGGTGGGAGGAAAGTATTGAAAGACTTTAAACTGGATATGAGAGGTTCGATGTGGATATAGCGTTTTGAGTGGAGGAAAGACCTTGAGCGAAGAAGACGAGCCAGGCTCAGAACGGGAAAAATGAGCATGACGCGCAAACTGGCGCTGGTGGACACGTGTCACGATTAGCACAGGAAACTGCTCTTGGCAACTTTATTCCAGCTGCTTAACAGGGGAGTCCCAAAAGCACTGTCTCATGCGCTTCAAGCCTTTATAAGAGCGATCTACGTTCCCACCTTCCTTAATCAACGACCATCCCCCCATTATGGGTCCACTCTCTATCATAGCCAGCGTCGCAGGTATATCTCAATGTTTAGTCGAGATTTTGTCCTGAGCGAAGGAGTTTCATGAGGCACCGAAGGAAGCACGAGCGGCTGTGGAGGAAATTGAACAACAACTTCGCAGCATCGACAAGACTCTTCTGCAGTTGGATCATTTAGCTCGACAGATGTCTCATCAACCGGATTCGGAGGCTGGCGTTGGGGAGCTGAAAGGGCTGATGGAACAAAGTCACAAACAATTTCGAGACTGCGTCGAAGACCTCAAGCATAACCCGCCCTCCTCGGTGAGCAAATTCATGAAAAGACTCGAATTCATCTCCAAAAGAAGCAAATTCCCGTCTCTCATCAACATGGTGTATCGCTATAAGCAAGATATGATCCTCACATTTACTCTCAAACAGAGGTATTCAATTTCTAGCCCTGTTTATTTTCAAAGCTCATGCACACTAGCGGCGAACAAGAGATGGCCAAGAAGAACGAACAAGGTAAATTCTCAATACTTGCAAGGTATTACATAACAGCTAAATTATGTTCAGAAAACCTTCGCATCAACGTCATTACTTGGTTTAAAGGGGCAGATGCTGCCGTCACTTATGCCCAAACACGTGAGAAATATCAAGAGGGGACGGGTTCATGGTTTTTGGAAGCCGGGAGCTTCCAAAATTTTAAATCTGAATCGGGGCAACGTCTATGGATTCATGGAATACGTAAGTGGTTTGTGAAAATATGTATAATCTTCTCTAATTTAATCGCTAGCTGGCTGCGGAAAAACTATTCTCTCGTGAGTTCAGCAAAATTCAGGCATATCATATATTTCTCATCTTCCATTCTAGTGGTTCCATAATTGAATCTATGCAATGTACACTTTCAAAGGAGGAGTATATGAAATGTGGCCTGGCCTATTTTTTCTTCTCTTACGCAGATACGGCCAAACAGACCATCGAGGGCATGTTATCTACTCTTGCTGCCCAACTGTGCGAGAAAGTTCCCATTCTTCCGCCAGATATTGTACATCTCTACAGGGAAAACATCACACAGCTTACCCGGCATATCCTCTTGAAAGCTCTCATAATACTGGCAAAGGCTTTTAACAGAATTTATTTCGTTATTGACGCACTGGACGAGGTGTCAATATCGGACCGAGATATATTGGTCAGCACATTACGCACCATTTCAACGAATACGTCTTTGGCGAATATCAACTTTATTGTAACAAGCCGTCGAGAACCATATCTGGAGAGCCTGAACGAATACGTGTCTGAAAGTGTCTGTCTCACAACATCCATTGTCGATTCTGATATTCGATTTTTCTTGGCCACCAAACTTGAGCAAGAGCTTAAATTTGCCAAGTGGAATGCAGATTTGAAGATTACCGTGACCGAAGCTCTTATTACCGGAGCACAAGGCATGTACGTATATATATGGGTTGTTCCATGCAAGGATGTTAGTTAACCGGGTAAAGGTTCCGATGGGTCGATTGCCAAATACACGAGCTCAAGAAATGTCTACGTCCCATCAATATACGGAAGGCACTATCAAGGCTTCCTCCGTCTCTAGAGGAAACATACAAAAGGATCCTTCTTCAGATCTCTGAAGAGAGTCGTGTTCTCCTAGCAAGGCTTCTCATATGGGTTACTTTCTCCCCCAAACCAATTCGAATCGAGGCACTTGCAGAGGCGATAATTTTCGAGCTCGATTCACACGAAAATGAAATCGATCCAGACTCGAGATTCCCAGATCCTGAAGATATCTTGGAACTGGGTGGCGCATCACTTCTGGTGGCGAATGAAGCACGGAAGGTCACCTTAACACATTACTCTGTGAAAGAGTATCTCCTCTCGGAACGTTTTCAATCTGACCCCGAACTAGCTTCCTGGAAAAATCTAATGCAAGACCCATACATTTATCTCTCACGAGTATGCATAGGCTACCTATCGACGTCGAGTATTGTTGCGTCCCCTGATAGCTTACAAGAGCCTAATACCTTGGATGGGGTCTATCATCTTAGAAGGACAGCACAAATCGAATGGCCTTGTTATGTCAAACAATGTGAAGTACCCATACGACAGACGCTGGAAACAACACTCAGTGAAGCCTTATACCCTAGCGACATCAGGAAAACGGGTAAAGGCGCCAAATTTTTCCGTAGAACTACACAGGCTACGAAATGTCTACGGAAAATAACAGGTCGCTATCGTTGCTAACTCTCGCTACGCCATTCAAAACGAACTCCGCTGGTTTGAACAGATATGAGCGTTGGACGACACATTGCAGCTTAGTATCGTGCCACCACCACTCATCCTCTCTTTACGGCCTCAAGGCCATTCATTCCCTCTCTTTGAACGAATCCACGGTACGATAATGTTATCAATTGTGTAGAAACTGTTAAAATGATGTTGAACTCGCTCTAGGATTCGTTATCTACCACTTTCCATTGTTGACCATTAGTGAGTTCATCCAATACTGACCTTTGGGTCTGTCAGCTGACGACAAACACACTATCCAAGTCGCTTCATCCCAGTTATTATTGGTTGATGACTATGTTTTAGGAGAAGTAACCTGGCGTTAAGACATGCTGAGGAGACTTCCGAACGGACTTTAGGGTACGTAATTCAATGTTTTCACTATCTGCTAGCTAACACAATCATGCCAGTTGCATTCTAAGTTATAGGTACCAAAATGATACTGATAAACAGATAGAGACTTCGCAACAGCCGCCGCCGCATCATCCTATACGATCAATAGGTATGTTTTATCTCTCTCAAAAGATGTGTCCTAATTCTGGGCTCATTATGCAGGACGGCATATAGGGTTCGACGAGATCATGGTTACTCCCTGGGATTTATTGGCCTTACGTTTTCGCTTCAGCCTTACGCACCTGCTTGTGTTGTTGCCGAAGATTGCGGTTTTACTTGTTCTATCTGATCCACAAATGTAGAAGTTACTATTAGTTCCTCTTGTGTTTAGCTACATTATATATCAATTTTACACATTTACTACCTAATCCTGCACAAAAATTATGGATATTAAATTGGAAAATTAGTAAATAAACATGGCACTATTGAGGCTACTGAAGCTAGAGACTCTATATAGTTATTCATAGCACCCGCAGCCGCTAGCATAGCGCAAAATCACCAGACTTCTAGGGAATCTATGGAGACTACCATAGTGTACATAAATTACAGAGGCTACGGTGTCTATGGACACTATATAGCCTCTGTAGCATTTGCCAACTTTCCTGATGGAGGAGGTCTGGAAAAACTTCCGCCTGTCGGACGGCGGTCTTCCTGATTTCAGGTGTAACATTCTGATTTTTATGGTGCGCCTTGGCTTCCACATCGTTGTCCGTCTAGGAATACAGCGCTATGCTAGCGATCTTAAAACGGTTTTGGACCAAGCACTCCCAGCTGCCGTTAGACAAAGAGATGAGGACATGATCAACATACTTATCTCCTATGGTGCCAAATCATCGGAGGTCTAGAGTACGCCATCAGAAAAGGTGATACAGAGCTGATCAAAAAGCTCGTCACAAATGGAGTCGCTTCCCGTTCAGCTGTGGCATACGCCGTTCGAAAAGAGGACAAAGATCTAACAGAATGGCTTTTAGGCAATGGGGCAGACTTCTCTGAAGCCCTCAAATACGCCGTATTTTCTCGAGATACTGACCTGATTTGGCAGCTGGCCGTTAACGGGGCACAATCAGTTGCTGCACTCGAGTATGCTGTTCGCACGGAAAACACGGATCTTATCTGTATGCTCTTACACAACGGAGCTCGATCTCCGGCAGCATTTGCTTATCCTGTTGAGAAAGGCAAGCAGGAACTCATCGATATGTTGGTCGAAGCCGGTATTCAATCCCTCGAAGCCCTTGACTATGCTATTAGCTGGCAAGACACGGATCTCATTTACAAGCTTGTTGCCAATGGAGCTCAAACTCCAACTGCCCTATCCTATGCTGCTATGAAAGGAGATACCGACTTGGTACAGAGGCTTCTATGGAACGGAGCTGAATATGCTGAAGCATTCATTTCGCCTTGCTATTGCCGAGGATGACATGGACTTGATTGTCAAGCTTGCGGCACAGGGTGGGCAATCTTCTTTTGCACTTGACCACGCTATCCGAGAAGGACACCAAGAGCTTATTGTAATGCTAATTGCGAATGGGGCTTCATTTGATAGAGCTCTCAAATATGCCATGGAAAAACAGAACCACGATCTCGTAGATTTCCTTTTCACTTTGTTTGTTGATTGATTGGACAATGAGGAAGGCGTATACACTTACAATGCTGGCAATTTACATTGGCCATTCGGCCGTTAGCCTTGGCGCTCTGCAAAGAAAAATCGGTGTATATTTCCTGAAAGAAAGGAAGATTTTTGCAAGAGGAGGATGGCGGTGGCGATACGATTGCGTGTGTGCTCTAATATCGGACTCATGTGATTTCTTCAACTCGAGACAGCGTAATCATGTATACGTTTTAACTACCAAAGCTCTGCTTTGGTTCTTATAAATTTCTTCCTATGGTGTTTTCATAGAATATTTAGTATACAAGATATGGCATTGTGTAAAAATTTCTTCCTATAACATATGATTTGTCTCCATGAATGGGCAAGAATCCAATAAAACGTATGGTCATCATCCTTTTGGGAAGGAGGTTTACGAGATATGTTTAGTTAAATGAATAATTCATTCCCGTCATACGGCATAATAGTTATTCAATGAGATTGCGTTAAAACTTCCTCCATATAATCGGCCATGATACGATGTGCCTCCTTCGATGGATGTCTGGGAAATCAAACACGGTTAGTCACATAACTTATACGTTTATCTGCAAGCCAACTCACCCAGGAATCCAATAAAACGTATGATCCGGATCCCCGCATTTCTCAACTGTCGAACTACTATTTACAACACAAGCTCTACTGCTCGTATATCTAAATGCTTTAAATGCAGGAGTCAAAGTAAGAACACCAGACCAGATCGTTTTAAAAACAACGAAAGCGACCTTGAATCCGGAGATCTTCTTAGAAAGCGTGAATAAACTTGAAAAGTACTTCTGCTTGAATGCGTCACCTGCAGCACTTTCTGAACCGCGGTCGTAGTCGTCTAGGACGAGGAAGTAGCGTGCGTTTGTAGGAGGCTGGGTTAGGAGGGTGATTTGGTTGACTATTGTTTGGACTGCAACGGGGAGATTTGCTGTGCCGTTGGCTATATAGAATACGTAAGTATAAGATACGATACTGGGCTTTTAAAACTTACTGCTCGATGTAGAGACATCATTGATGCCAAAAAAAGCGGAATAAAGTGTGTTTGCTGAGTTGAGGTAATTGGATTGGTCAAGGAATGTTTGAACTGTGTACCGAAGAGGATTTAAAGAAATAAGTATGATACTTCTTCAGCTTGAGATCAATATTGTACCTTGCGTTACAAAGCCACTCGCATTAGCCTTGCTCTTTGTAAGCATGGCATACTTACTACAGGTCATCTGTTTATATACTGTCCGACATTAAGAAACATAACGTTTCTTAATGGCTTCTTTTACTTAACGGTTAAAGTGATCCAGCTGTGTTCGGACAGGCAGCAGGCTTTCACTCTTTGCATTCGTGACAGCTCCATCAGTAATGGGCGTTTCATCTGGAGTGATCCGGGATGACCTCATAGTAATTTTGGACAGCCTATGGTGCAGTGCGCCTAGTCACCGCATATTTTGTACAACGGGCGCTAATGGCCACGGTGCCACGAGGGATTTTCTGTCTTTTATTTCCTCTTGTAGAAATGAAGGTAATAGTGATAGGAAGAAACTGTCAAGAGGGATTTTTTTAATTCTCAAAACTGAGGAAGATGACTTTTTGTTCAACACCAATTCCACCGCCTCGGCTAAAAATATTTATATTAATAAAAAATATTTTAAAAATACTTGGGAAAATGCGGGAAAATAGGTAAAAAAAAATAGATAAAAATAGGAAAAATACTCAGGAAACAAGGTTAATGATCAAAATGAGTGACAATGGACCCGGGGATCCTCCGGTGTGAAGCATACTTTCTTGAACTGAAGTTCCTGACATGCTCCTGAGCATCTTTTGCAGCCATACCACCTTCATATGCTGAAACCCATCGTTGCATTCGATGCTTGGACTTTCTTATGGTCTGTATTGACACAGATTCCAAGGCTTTTAGCAAAGTTCACTCAAAAAGGGACAAAAAATCGAATTTTTTTCGGCAAACCCGATTCCGCCGTTAAGCGCCCGTTGTACAAAACATGCGGTGACTAGACGCACTGCACCATAGACAGCGCCAGACAGCGCCGGATCAGTCTGGACGGCCGGACGTGCCTGGACGACATTTTCCACCATCACTGATGTCCGCCGACCTTAGGAAAGAGAGAGAGCAAACGACCTTACTGCATAGTCTTTAAGAGTTGCACCTGTATCCGCCACGAGACCTTCTGCCTATACGGGACCGTTTGTCGTTCTTCCACCTGCTCTCGGATTGGGAGGTATGACTACTGTTGGTTGTAGAGGTCCTCCGTCTCTGACGTCACCGTCGGTATATGAATCCTACAGGAATTATTAGTATAGTTTTTAGGAATAATGGATAATGTGCGTACTCCAAACGTAACAAAGGCTTTATACGAGGCAAGAGGAAGAAGCCCAGCATCTACACCCGCTGGGACACTAGTAGCAGTGAGGCTTCCGCACTTGAGACTGACCGCGAGATAGATATCATCATTCCATACTATAGCATTACCATTAATGTAAAATCCGATTGATTCCAAATATGGGTAGTCCAGCAACGCCAACATATTCAGAAGTGATGGCGTACGGTAATAGGGGCGTTCTACTAGGGATAATTTTTTTTTAGTTTGGGAAGCTTCATGCCAATGATGCGAAGATCCTGTTTGGTCAGCTGAAAGTGTGTTGGGTATTCAATCCTTAAACCCGTAAGACCCGAGCAAGCAGCGGCTCCAGTTTCGCCATATTGATAGTATCCAAAATAGTGGAAGAATCTGACACGTTTGGAAAGCCGTCCAGGTCGATCTCCTTTAAGGACCTGCCCCTGCTACCACACAACTTGAGTAAATCGTGAATCTCCCTTGGACAGGGTCGATAGATGGTGGCGATCTCAAAGGACACCAGTCGCTCCACAAAGATAGATTCAGCTACGAACCTTTGCACAACAGGCAAGTCTAGTTGCATGAATATGCCAGTTATGGTTGGGAAGATATGGCTTTGAAGACTAACAGAGAACTTTATCAGATCTTAAAGATCACCGCCACCGCCAAAGAAGTCCCAATCAGATCTAAACTCTTCCAAATGGGACAATGATCCGAGAAATCAATAACTCTATCTGCAAGCCAATATTGAGGAAGGGTCACTTCCTCTAAAGATTGAAGTGAACGCAGAGTAGTGGCAACCGGAAAATATAGTTCAGAAACAGAATATGGACAGTTGAACCTCAAACTTTGGAGGTTAGGTGTCATAGCGGGAAAAAACAGGAGATTATCATGAACTCCCTCGGATTCCTCTGATATTGGTGTACTTAGACGAAAAATCTATGTCTAACTTTGCCCGACCTGGGTGCAGGAAAAGGATTATATAATCCATGTGCTCTGTCCTGACAGTTAAGGTCTGGAGAGCAGGAAGGGGAATAAAACGTGGTCAAAGCCGAGCAATTTCAGCCAGCATAGCGTTCCCGATGGATGTCCTGTCAAAGACATAATTCCACCCCAACGACCGAACGCGAGAAGCATAGTGATCAAAGGCGGCCCAATCCGCAGGCAGGAGACCACGGGAAAATTTGGACTTTAATCAAAGGTATAATTTGAGTCAAAATATATAACCTCATCAGAGCACTACACGCCACACGATGTCCCTTCGCGTTTACTTCTATATCCCAAGGTGGCAGCAAGCGCAACAAAACCACGGGACTTGGCATATCCTTCCAGAGAATTTTTAATGTGGGCTGTAACCACAATTTATAAACAAGGCGATTTGAGAAGATCGCGGGTTCAAAATAGAGAATGAAGATGAGTTCTAGGAGCTCGATAGGTAAAGGAGGTGTGCGCGTGAGAGACATGGAAATACTGTGGAAACAGCTAGTGAAAACACTAGTGATCACAATGAAAAAGCTTGGTACGCACATTGTGTGGAGATATCAGCTCAAGTCATGAACTCAGGGAAGGACCTTTGAGCAGGACGAGGAAAACCCTGCAACGAGAGCCAAACGGGACCAAACAAAGTCAGCCAAAGTCAGCCAAAGAACGCGCGTCGCAAATAAGTACTTAGACTTCGCGCACTGCACAATGTGCTGGAGAATCTGTACACCTCTATATTTGATGAATATAGTTTTCTTTGACTACAAATCTTTTAAAAGCTTCCGATGATATTCAGGCCCAGGAACGTGCCGCGCACTTTGCCTACTTATCCACCACTAACTCTCAGTGAATCCTTAGCTCTCTAGGTTGCCCTTCGGACTAGCGTCGATATTCACCTGGATTTATATTCACATAATCATGACTTTGATGTACGCTTATAGAGAGGATCAAAAAGGTGCGTAACCTGTGTAGTCTCATCATGCCGACTCATCAGTAAAGTTGGCAAACGCTATAATGGCAATTATAGCCTCTCTAGTGTTCATAGCATCCATACTTTAGGTACACTCTGATACTCTCCATAGCGTCTGTAGCAATTGCCTCAATTCTCGGTGCGCTAGCTGTAGTGGGAGCTATGGATGACTATTATAGGAACTGTAACAGGCCATAGGCTGGATAGCAAATCACAGTTTATTCCTTGCTGGTTTTCCGATTATTCAAAAATAGTTATCAAATAGATAAAATCAATTGCAGAAATTTATTCAGGTAGATATATACAGTAAAATACAGCGGAAAATCGATACTATGCTAAACAGTCTGAACTTCAATACATGCCAGTGCCTGTGCTCTAGAGTACGGCAATCAAATCATATAAATAGCTAGCCATGATAAATAGCTAGCCATGATAAAAAGCGAGCATATGTGAGACCGCAAATGAAAAGTCTTCACGTGCACGTACCATCAGTAAGTCTCACCTGAGCCTTTTTGGTTAGTGACAGATACACTGTTACCCGCGCAGCAATCACTTGGATACGGACTCGGACGGTGATTTTATTAGGTCTCCGCTTCATCACTGGCCAGTATTATAAGGAATCCATTGTATGTAATGAAAGATAAACCAATACATCAGTAAAGTTGGCAAACACTATAAAGGCAATTATAGTGTCTATAGTGTCCATAGTGTCCATACTTTATGTACACTATGATACTGTCCATAGTGTCCATGGCAAATGGCTCTATTTTCAGTATGATAGCTGCAGTGGAAGCTATGGATGACTATCATAGGAACACTAACAGCCGGTAGACTCAATAGCAGATAATATTTATTCCTTCTGATTTTTCGATTATTCAGAAAATGTTATTAAATATATAAATCAAATGGTTTTATTCATGTAAATATATAC
>KN837171.1:395335-416137 GCA_000827215.1 Sphaerobolus stellatus SS14
GATCTGCAGTGCTAAGTGCGTAAGCTGTAGATGGTGGTGGTACGACTCTAAGTTGTGACAGCCGCATTGGTTCTACTTAGTATTGTTCGAACCAGCTGAGTTCGTAGTTTTTAGAATAGCGAGGCTAGCGAGTGCTAGCGACTGTTTAGCGAGGCTAGCGAGGGCTAGCGACCATTTAGCGACATAGCAGTCGCTACTGTCTGTAGAAAGCGTGGGATGCTATGGAAAAAGTAAGCGCCGTTGCCAACTTTCGTGATGACCTCACTCATCTTTCCCATCCCAACCTATACGATCTCTAATCTCCTGCCCAAAAGGTCTGCTAAATAAAACATGACAGTTTCGCAATCAGGTCTTTTCTTCAAATCTCAGGAGGCAGAGGTGAGCAACTCCGTTTTTCCATCATTTCATTTGAATAAAAAACTTTTTCCCACCTTTCCAAGTTACATTACTCAAGGAATCGTTATGTCGAAATATTCGCCAAAATGTTGGTGTACGCGGCTTATCCGGCCGCACAACAGCTTATTTATACAAACTTCTTTCGCCAATATATGATCCCGGAGTTGAAGGAGACAATTGACACGTCATATTCCCAAGATATTACTCAGAAAACATCGGTCACTAAAATGCACTACTCGGATTATACTGGACTCCCCGTATCACCTCCAAGCTCCCCCCAATTGGAATC
Source organism: Sphaerobolus stellatus SS14 (assembly GCA_000827215.1). NCBI lineage: Eukaryota > Fungi > Basidiomycota > Agaricomycetes > Geastrales > Sphaerobolaceae > Sphaerobolus > Sphaerobolus stellatus. The sequence continues at coordinate 396,021 of KN837171.1, forward strand.
TCTAGAACTTCCGCCTCTAAATGAAAACTCAAAGTTCATATCGTATATGACAGATGACCACACTCCAATAGAATTCTCATGGCAATTCGAGAAATCTGGAGAAGCTACTGTTCGGTTTGCGATAGACCCAGTAATGAGGCAAGCAAACCCCGAGGTTCACGGTTCCATAATGGGCCTCTTTCACGAGCTCTCTCAGACAGGACTTCTCGCTCAGAACACGGATTTCACCTGGAGTCGAATTTGTATGGAAGCATTAACAGTTGCACCCGAGGAGCTCAGTGATAAAAATAGATCTTCACTTAGCTACTCGAGCCAGTATTTTATTGGTATGCGAAAGGTCTTTCTACCACTTCTTTCGCTATATCTAATCTACCTATCATATAGGGTTCGACTGTATGTCAACTGGGATCAGGCTCAAAGCTTATTTCCTTCCCGAAGCTCGTGCAGCGTTAACCCTACAATCTAAACAAACGCTGATCGCGGAGATGATAAAAAGGTTAGACTCCTCGTGCCAGGTCAACCTTACCATGCCTTGGTTTAACCTTCTCCACTTTTTCGACTCGCTTCCTCAAGCCATTTTTCCCGAATTCCCTTTTGTGGCAGTAGATTGCCTCCCTTCAAGGCAAAATCGCTTAAAAATTTATGCACGCACTCATTTGGTGACTTTTTCAAATCTTCGGAGGTTCCTCACATTGGACTCCAAAGGATACAGTGGCTTGGGTATGAAGAACCGTGCTTGGGAACACATCTCTCTTCTCTGGTATCTTCTCTTCCCGGAGACGTTCCATCTGGGTGAAGATGCCGAAGTGCCTAGTAATAACCCTGGAAATCCAACGGGCGGTCTATCGTATTATTATGAACTTCGAGATGGCTGCCCTACGCCCTCCGTGAAGGTATATATTCCTGTGCGGAATTTATGCCCTAATGATGAGTACATCGTCAAAGCCCTCGAGACGTTCTTTAGAATTACCTCTAATTCTTGCATCGGTTCACAATACACGGAGAGTGTTAGAGATACTTTGTAAGTTTAGCATCACTTGTATGGGTTCCTATTATTGACGTCGCATTTAATTTATAGCACGCACCGTCCATTAGCAGCCCGCGCGGGCATTCACACTTATGTTTCCTTATCCATCAAGCCTGATGATAGAATAGAAGTCATGTCGTATTTTAACCCGGAATTCTCTCCTGACTTATAGAGTAGACTCATAACTCACGGTGACCTGTGACCTGTTTCGTTATATTATTTAAGCAAAAAGCCTGATGATAAAATAGAAGCCATGTCTTATTTTAACCTGGAATTCGCTCCTGACTTGTAGACTAGACTCATAACTCAAGGTGCCCTGTGACATGTTTCGTTATATTATTTAAGCAAAGCATATTACAGTAATGCCGTAGGCGATCGGTAATCGGCCGCTGGCGACTGGGTTTTGGCCGTGGGTACTAGGCTTTACGGCCTTACCTACGTTGTGCATCTATGTACATACACAAGTCGGGTCCTGCGCTCCGCTCCGGTGACGTTGTTAAGGCAGATGTGGTTATTCAATTTCCCAAAAGATGTGATTTAAAGCAGTTATATGATAAGTATTAGTATCTATTTACAGTGGGTATGTACATGATGCTTGAAGTGAAAATGTAGTTTGAATCAACTTGCAAGTGCTTAGGGAGTTCAGTTAGTTGTTTCAGTGCGAAGATTATTCTGCTGGTATTGCTCACTTTAAAGCTTACTTTTATAGCGCTCTATGAGTCGTCCCTTTATTAGCAGTGGAAGTTGCTATGACTTTGAAAGTGACTCTTAAATGCATCACAGCTCCGCAAGAAAGGTTTGTTGAGTCATCAGGGAACCAATTTATCAGTGAATTAATAAGTTGTGCAATGCGGAACCAAAAGTGGTGTAGCCACCTGCAATGCGGAACCAAAAGTGGTGTAGCCACCAAGAAAGGAGAAAGGAGCCCTCTACCATAATGTAATTATATAAATGTGTAGCTTTCAACAATGTAATCCAATATTTATTCAATTCTGATTTAAGTCATTTATCTGCAGTTGTGCTAAATTCTGACTCTTCTATGTTAGGTTGCGTACTTGTTGACTCGTAGCTGCCAATATTTCATTGTTTACAGTCATATGTTTTTCGACACTCGACATTCGGCACCCCTAAACTCAAATTTTACATGAAAAAGCTATAAGGTGACTGTAGAATCTCAGTAAAAATGGTATCATTCTTAACAGCCGCTAGAAAGAAGAGTCATTTTAAACGATTATATTAGAAGATCTGTTGACTCATAACATAGAGGGAACATATATAAAGGAGGGCAAACAAAGAATTCATCCCGTCGTAGTTTAGATAGCACCCAGTTTCCTAAAACAGTAGAGTTCGTAGAAACCTTAGGATATGCTCTTTATCTATGGATTATTCTAACAATACAAATGCATAATTATTGTATACTAATAATCTGAGGCTTCGTGAGCTCGAGGTGGTGTCCGAAAGAACGTTGTAATTACCACTTTCGGCTTCGGAGATGTCATCGTTGTCAGGCGCAATGTTCTCTTTCTCACCACCTGTCAAACCGGAAGCAGTGGTCAAATTCGTTTGTCGGCGATGATTGGATAGGTCGTGGATGTAATGGAGAGCGAAGAGGCGGTCGTATGGAGTCGCGTCGAGATACATCGACGGCCTGAGATGAGGATCTTTTTCTCTTCATCCATTTGCAAGCTTGTTGACGGTGCTTGTCACACCTTGTAAGCCTGCCGGCTCACTACACTTATATTTAGGTCCCGCTTCGATGACATAACCGTAGACGCGCCAGTAGCATTTTCATATATCGTTTAACCCTACCGTCATCATCATGTAACTCTCGCATCGTTCTCGAGGAATACACTGTGGTCCTGTCAATACCTTGGATCGACACTCAGTGAGGCTGTATTAGACAGCAGCCTTCCACACCTCTTCCATTTATGTTGCTCCACCGGATGAAGTACGGTCTTACAGCCTGTATTGGTGCAGATGCGCTGGGGATTCTCCATGGTCAGAGGTGAGACGAAACACGACATGGATCTCATGTGACACGGCAAGTTTAACTTTTATTTAATTTATCACATGAACTGGGGAACGGCCGACAAGCGGCAAAGAACCAAAGCAACGCTTGATCGGGTTAAGGAAGCTAAGTAATTGAAAGCTAGATCAAAGCAAGATACTTATTTATATATTTTCTCGGTCTAATTTTCCAAGTAATTATATTTAAATTTCTTCAAGACCTTACCTAAAAGTCACGGATCTGAAGTTAACCTTTCGAAAACTGGAATTGTTTTAAAAACAAATCCTGTTATGTGCAAAAGCTCACCTCCGCCTGCGGCACGGTTATGCATTTGCTATTCGTAGCTTTAGTGGCTTTTCGGTCTAGGATTTATGTGTTCGATTACATAACGAAGGGTTCAGATATGAGCAAAGCGAACAGAGATGTAGTGGAATAACAACGACTTTGAAATTAAGTACCATACGTACACAAGCACCCACAGCCTCCGGAAGAGATACTCGACACAGGTAGAGAATCCAAATAAACACAAAAACAGTCATCACAAGCACCCACAGCCTCCGGAAGATGCACTCGACCCCTACATAGGTAGAGAATACAAACAAGACCAAACAATATCGTGTACGGAACCAACACTACTAAGGTACCGGACCGAAAATAATGACTAACCTAAGCGCCCATCTGAGAGCTCTTGACGGCGATGACAACTGCTTGTCACTCAGGCAATAAACACATCAAATGTTACCATAGAAGTATTTATATGCTAATAAAGTAATTTTCTATGGTTTTAGAAATTCAAATTTTAATCTAGGCATAGAGTAGTTGTAAAAATGAAATAAAAAAAATAAAAATTCCCCCACTATTGTCCAAAATGATTTTCTCATTAAAAGGGCTCATATTGAAAATTTGACCCTAAGATTTTCGCCGCTCGGCTAACGATCTCGGCAATCGCCGGGTTAAGCGCCGGGTTAAGCGCTCGTACTTTCTCAAGCTCTGTACCTTGCCGAAACTCCCTTTATTCCTGCTCTATCAATACATTTAAAATATCTAAAAAATCGCAAAAATTATTTCAGCTCATTCTATGCCTAAGAAAAGGAAGGGAGACTTGGCTAGGATTCAAAATCTTGGAGGATATGCAGAGAAAGTAAGATTCTTTCCCCACCCTCAACTGACCATCTAATGACCATTTAGAGACAAAACACTGGGACCAAACACAGGAATGATGAAGAGAATGATCTTCAGTTGTTGCAATCACCTGATCTTGAGGTCATAGATCAATATGACTCAGATTCAGAGGTTCATACTACAGGATCACCAGCCAGTGTCTCCTCAGTTTCTTCAACATCTCAGACATCAATTGGCTTGTCAGATGATGTGGAAATAGAACAGGATGTTACAGTACTTGCATTTATCCACAAGATGCAGGAAAATGTTGTCAAATACACTAAATCCTTGCTCGAAAGGAGTCAACCTTCCCACTACAAGAAGATTGGGAAGCAGGCACCAAGGACTGAAAGACAGCACAGACAGAATATTAGACAAAAGACTGCTGCTCTGCGTGCTGCTGGTTTTGGTGATATTCGGAATTTCCTCAAAACAACCCCACAAACATCAACCAACAGTGGTAACACTAATCCAACTCAGCTCAACCAAGCTGTTGAAGAGGAAGAAGAAGAAAGTGAGGATGACATTGTTGAAAATGAGGGGGTATTATTGAGGGAGGAAGAGGAGGAAAGTGAAGGGGAGATGGAACTAGTCGAAAGACAAAGTGGACATGCAAAATCAATATTCCCATCGTTAATTCCAACATTGGAAACAAGCTCATCAACATCCACAGCAGCAGCCTCAAATGCTTATCCAGAAACAGTTCATTCTGGAATGGCAAAATTTGAGAATGACATGGAGAAGACTTTGATGACAAGTGATGATGAAGAGACAACAGAATTGGCATCAGATCCAGGTCAGACAGCACCCAGAAAGTCCAAACTCCATGCAGTTCCTCCTGCACCAGATTCACCACGTTTACTAGAAGTCCTTAAAATTCTTCAGAAGCGGGTGAGACAGAAGGATCTTGAATATTTTACTCGCAGTCGCACAACAGCCATGATTGGGTTCCTTCAATTTTATACCACAATGGAGGACATTGGGTGGCAGGAAGCCTCCTTGCTTGCTGCACAAGCTGCAGGATTTGGCAAAGGATTCGCCAGAAATATCCATCATTTGGTTTGGGAACTCCTTGAGGACCCCCTGTCAAAGCCAGCTCTAAAGCTGAGTGGTCCTAAATCAAGAATCCATGATGAAGACTTCTCAAGGGCAATTCAATTGCATCTGCAGACACTTGGAAAAAAGTATTTTTCTGCAAATGATATTGTTCAATTTTTAGACCAGCCTGAAGTCAAAAAGCAGTTCAGTTTGAAGAGGGCTCCTAATGAACATACTGTTCGAAAATGGTTGAAATTCATGGAGTACCGATATGGACCTGGCAAAAAGGGAATGTACATTGATGGCCATGAACGGGAAGATGTTGTTGAATATAGGCAAAATACCTTCCTTCCTGGGTGGTATCTTGTAGAGCCACGGATGATGAAATGGTTAGGTGATGGTACAGTAGTGCCACCCTTGCTCAGCAAATTCCCTCTGGAGAAACGTGTTGTTTGGTTAACCCATGATGAATCAACGTTTTATGCACATGATCAAAGGAAATTACAATGGGTACATAGCAGTGAAAAGGCTGAAACTGTACAGAAAGGAGAAGGAGCCTCAATAATGGTCTCTGACTTTGTTTGTCCTGACCTTGGATGGTTGAAGTCCAAGGATGGCACTCGAGAAGCCAGACTCATTTTCAAGGCTGGAAAAAGTCGGGAAGGTTATTTTACATGTGATGATCTATGCAGGCAAGTTGAACTGGCTATTGAGCTTTTTGAAGATCACTTTCCTGGAACTGCAACAGCTGCCTTCATGTTTGACAATGCACCTAGTCACCAGAAAAGAGCACCTAATGCATTATCTGCAAGATATATGCCTAAGTATTCAAAACCATGGTGGGGAAAAAAGGGTATTTGCAGGATGCGTGCTGGAAAATTACCCAATGGTGACCCCCAAGACTTACATTATTCAGACATGGATCCACTTTATCCAAGATATTTTAAAGGTATGGCAAAAATCCTTGAGGAGAGAGGTTTGACAAAGGAAGCTCAATTGCCTGCTGAATGCCCAAAATTCAAATGTGCTGACCTTAATGCTGCATGCTGTTGCCGTCATGTTCTGTTTAACCAAGCAGACTTTTTGGCACAGAAACCAGCAATCATTGAACTGGTTGAATCACATGGACATTTGGCCCTTTTCTATCCAAAATTTCATCCAGAACTCAACTTTATTGAACAATGTTGGGGCTACAGCAAGTTACATTATCGTATGCTACCTCAGCCAAAGAATGAGGCAGAGATGGAGAAAAATATTCGAGAATGCTTGGATCGTGTGGATTTGGAGAAAATCAGAAGGTATTTACACTGTTTGTTTTAGAGAATTGCACTTAGTATCATTCAAGATATTCAAATCGTTCAGCTCGGTTCATTGATGCATACCAACGTGGTCTCTCAGGTTCTCAAGCTGTTTGGGCTAACAGGAAATATCATGGTCATAGGATGCTTCCTGAAAAGATAATGGATGAAATAGAGAAAGCTGGGATTCAGTAAATATATTTAAGTTGTATATTACTAGCATACAACCTGACTTCAACATGTTCTTGGTACCAAGTGTGAACCAAATGCCTGATTTTCGCCTCTGACATAAGCACTAACCCTAACCCAAATGCTTAATAAGCGGGCGCTTAGGTTAGTCATTATTTTCGGTCCGGTACCTTAGCGTAGCTTTGGTAATAATTGCACTGGTGAATATTCCGTTACTTGGTTCAGGCATTGTCATATTTTTATTTAATCTAGCTTACAATTTTTTTAAAAAACATATTGTAAATTAACGATTAATATAGGGGATTTATTTGCATAAGCTCAGAAAGACAAATGCCGGCGAAGAGGGATCAAAGAGTAGAAAAAGACGCTATCCAACACAAGTTGGAGGACACGCGGGAACACTTTACGTAAGGCATCTAAATTGTTGGATGGGGGAGACTGTTTGCTAGTTGATCGACCAGTCGTTGGTCGAGGCCGTGGGAACTCTGGGGTTAGTAGGGTTGCTGGATCTTGCCGAGTGGTAACGATCGACTACACACTCGTCTTCGAGCAGTCAGGAGAAGTCCATGATCCTTCAACCAATGAGCAGTCGCTGATATAATCGTGCCACGCGCCCAGAGCACCGCCACTGCTCGTTTCGCTCTCTTGCAACGTCTCCAGGCTACTCTCGTCAGCCGGCGTCCTATGATTGCTCTTATCTCGAGGTTCTCCAACGTTCCTACCGGAAGTTCCCCTGCGTCAATTCGCTGAGAACCGGCGATAAATAATCTGTAGTCCATCTCTCAAGTCTCCTTGTCTGAAGGAGCCTGCGATCTCTATTGTACGTCATTGCCTCATCTCCTTATATCTGCAAATACATATTCGCCCTGGAACATCACAGCTCAATGCTCAACGCTACTGTGACGGCTGTATCGCGATAACATCGTACCAGTCAGCTCTCCAGGTGTCGCTCCCCAATCTGACACCCAACCCTACTTCTGGACGAAGATATCCGTCGATGAAGGCCTCATGAAAATCATGCATGCTTTAGCATACCTCGCGGAGATGGGATTTGCGCACGGTTTACCCCCGAATGTTATTGAGTGTGTGTTTACTTCTTAGCTTGTGTTGTACGTCCACGCTAATCACACTGCTTGTTCCTCGCAGTGCGATACGCTACTACGCATCCGATACCTCCCTATACGACGTAAGAACGACACAGTGACTGAAGAAAACGCTGCGAGACCGTCCCCAGTCAGGATGGACGCGCTGCTGAATAGGGATCCGACGGCGGTTGTCTGGATGAAGGAGTGAAGCTGGATGGATGGGATGCTCGGTGGAGGAGGTTGGGATGCACGTGGATCTCACTATGTCTCTGGAAGTTAATGTCAATGAAGTCGTCATTATTATACTGGTCTCCACCTCATGCCTGCCATAGTCGCCTGGTCTATATCGCCTCAATCATTATCACCATCTTGCCTCCACAAGCTCATCACCTCTGCACCGCCCCACCATCGTCGCTGATCCTCCATCTCCATTTACACCCCTATTATCATTGCAAAACACCTGTTGGAACCTCCAAGTAGTCGGTCGCATCATCGAGCACGTACGGCTGTACCCCGAAATGACTAGTACAGACGTGACGGATCGGTAAGCAAACCGAACACAACTTCATTTTACGCTAATTTGTTCGCAGGTAGATAATACAGCAGTGGCATAGGCTGACATTGAGCTACTCGATGCCAGCAGGTGGATCTGCAAGCCTAATTGGTCGGTGCCGGTTGTGGACGTCCTTAGGCGTACCACATAATGTCATCGTGATATCTCTGGCTAGGGCATTCTGCTCTGATTCACCGATTTCTGAATGAATAACCGATAATCAAGAACAAAATTCTTTGCCAAATCGTTCTTTTAAATAAATAATCATCCTGCAATATCATTCACATTGATAATTTTACCAAAAAGGAATCTAGGCTAAGCCTTCCGTTCTATCAACAATCGTACATGCAATGAATAACATTGAATATAGCCGTCACTAGTAAATTAAATATTTGTATCCCGGTGTGATTATTAACATCATGTTCAATAGACTTGATATCCAATCTACCGTAGTACCAATGGATTATACTCTCGTGCTCAATGCAAAGGAATCCAATCACCGCAAAAGTCTTGAATTTCGTTGCCCCAGCTGAAGGCCTAGGAGCTATTCCACACAATGTCTTCAAAATCATGTTATTCTACGCAGTGCTCGTTTTCCCGAGCCTCTCGAAAACACCGTAGAGAACTCCCGACTAGTGTGGATTTATTCTCCATATCTGCAGTTTGTGTGATCATAAGTTTAAAACTAGACTTATATGAGCCTCTAACATGCCGTATATGAAGGCCCTTCAGGCTGTCCGTGACTGGATAAGGTGATTTCGTCGAAGAAAAAGTATATCTCCAGCGTCTGGAACGAGTGCACCCCACACGGCAAGTGAACATAAAGGAGTGTTGCGAGGAAAATGATGATTGGGATATATGTGTAGATACTCGACTAGTACCAAACAATAAAAGGCTCATAAAGACTGAGAAAACTCAAGACCGATCGCTGCGTACTAAATGCAGTACTTCATAGGCAGCTATATAGCGGCTTTGGACTTAGATTGATAGACTGTAGTCATAGACATATGTATTTGTCTAGGTACATCTATACTAACTCTATAAGTAATACAGCGAGAGACCTTAACGTATATATGTATCCGCTTTAAAGAGTTCCCGAGGGTCTTTGGAGCACCTCTCAGGTAGTACAAGCTTGATGCATTGCCCACTCGTTAAGCAATTTATTACATGTTCTACCGTAGCTCTAGTTAAACCCTCGGGAGCATCACAAAGGAAGATATTATTTGGGAGAAAGAGGTGTTGATAAAAGAAATAGTTGCTTGATGCAAATAACTCTAAGCTCCCAGTTCGTACCGGAGCTGAACCTTGATGTAAGGAAAGGCCTAATCTTGTATCTGCCCAATCTGGATGATATTTCCAACGGTTGCTGGTCCAGAAAGTCCAGGCTATTCAATAAAGTGCTCAATGATGAGATTCTCACAGGAGTGCCTGTCAACGACGAACAAGGAATCTTCATTTGGCTGAGCAGAATACTCTATAATACAACCTTTGTAGCTGACTAAAAGAGATCACATCGATGTAGATATACAAGTGATAGAACACCCTCTGCTCGTGGAGTTTCGAACCCTCAGCAAGCTCAATAGCTGCGCCATTAATACTGAGCAGAGGTGTTGATCACCATGAGCGAAAGGATTCACCTTAGAAGAGAAGTCAGTGGTGGTACGAAGGGAAGAGGATGGATAAATGATATTGATGATGCAAATCTACCACCCTCTACTCTCTGGAGGCAAATGTTAAAATTGAAATGTGCAGTGGAGCCCAGAAGAACCCCAGCAAACTCAGCTTTTGCACCGTTAATGATGAGCAGAGGTGTGGATCACCATGAGCGAGAAAACAGATCCCCAGAAGAGAAACCGGTGCCCAGTACGAAGGGAAACGCATGAGAGTAAAATAGGGATCAAAATTCCACTATGCAAAACACCCCAGTGACAGTACGCCCTCTGCTCCACTCTGGACTGTGCACGCTCTGACAACTCCGATATGCGCTGGAGTACATCGTACCCTGCATAATTTCAATTGTTTAACACTGCTGAGCAGAGGTTTGGCCAATGAAGACGAGACGGTAGGTCGGGCATGGGATGCTGGGGGTGCGAAGGGGAGAGGGGTGATGCGAGAGTTTTGGGATATTGGCGTTTATATACCGTAGGATAGGGAAAAATGACGTGGAGCATTAAAACGGAAGACGCAAGGTATTTATAAATCTGAGAATAGTGACTGGAAGAGAAATTCAATTAATAAAGCTGGGAGCGTTTCCATACGACGCGAAGTCCTCCATTCTCACGCGATTTCCCGTCTCTGTGTCTATCGAGAGCACAATTGTGGAGTACAGGTGTCGAAAGAATAGATAGCTGAAAGACGGACAAAGTGAAGAGAAGAAAGAGGTGTGAAGGCAATGCATAATGGCTAGTATGAACAAACGAAAAAATAAAAACGAAGCTGACCATAAGGATAAATAGATGTATAAGGATTCCCTATATTCCATGCCATGCAGAGAACTCCTGGGCAAAAATAAATACACAAAATAACAGGAGGGGGTGGGGTGGATCCCTCTGCGCGGTCTCGAATGCTGAATCAGACGATGTTATAGAATATTCGCGTAAATATCACGTGGAATCTAAGCCATGTCATTACCGATAACACGCACGAAGGAAACCACTGCAAGCCCATTCTCAAAATCAATAGAGAACTCCTGGGCAAAAATAAATACACAAAATAATAGGAGGGGCGTGGGGTGGATTCCTCTGCGCGATCTGGAATGCTGAATCAGACGATGTTATAGAGTATTCGCGTAAATATCACGTGGAATCTAAGCCATGTCATATCGATACAAGCACGGAGGAAGCCACTGCAAGCCCATTCTCAAAATCAGAGATGAAAAGGAATGAGCGAGGATGGGCTACCTCCGCTTTGCGTCAAATGTTTCGTCATGTAGACATGCCGCTGAACACGGATATATCGCGTGTAATCCAAGACATGTCATGCCGCTGACAACGTAAGTGGAATAGTTCACGGGGAGGTGTGAAAGCAAAATCGAAATAATGAGAAGGGATGAGAAGGGAGAAGGATATGCATGTGAATCCCCACTGTTTTCGAAGACATAAGGCCAGCCATGAAATGGAATATACGCAAGAGCTGCGTACAAGCCCAATCGTGTCAAGTCAAAATGCTTGACAACAGCGGAGGAGGTCATCGTGATTGTACTAGTAGAATCGATGAAAGGAGAATAGGAGAAGAATACAAATGCGATGACATTCCTTCCTGCATTAACAATGCAGGGCAATTGCGGAAGAGTTAGGCTAGTATTTATCGGCGCATCGCTTTCAAGTCCATCTAATCAGGCATGGTGTCCCTCCCAGCACAGATCGATGTCCTCCTCATCGGTGTAGGACCAGCTGGACTGGCAATGATGATCACGCCCAAGTAACTCGGTGTGAAGCTTGCAATCGTCGACTCCGCAGCCACCAATCGAGATGGTTCGAGAGCGTTCATCTTCACGCAAGGACTCTCGAGGTACTGTAGTTAATATATACATTCAAATGCCGTCATTGGCTCTCTGATATGTATACCGCAGGTTCTGAATACGATTGACTCGACCGATCGAATCGTCGAGGAAGGAACACCATTGCAAGGCCCAGCACTTTTTCGGATCTCGCACCGAGTTGTTAACCATCAACTTGGACTTAAACATGCGTTTGACAAGGTTCCATTTCTCGGCTCTGATAGGTCAAGATAAAGTCGAACGGATTTTTGCCGGGAAGCTTAAGGGTTGGACGAACCCGTTTATATCAATAGGATCGTCGTAGGCTATCAGCAAGATGGTGATGCATCAGCAGTAGTGTCTTTCGAAGATGGCAGTTCCATCAAGACTCGATATATTGTAGGAGCAAATGGTGCACGTTCCACGGTGAGTACACTCTACGTCCCAAATCTAACGGTCTTATATGCAGATTCGCAAATTAGCCGGAATAGACTTCCGCGATCCTTTCAACGGCGACAGCTATGATGAACCGCCTATTCTGCCTGCCCTAAACTACGTCCTTGCTGACGTCTACCTCGAACTTCCCTTCCCACCAGCCATTCAGCTCGATCGCGTAATGGGAATAATGAACCCCTTTTTCTTCATCGTCCCCTTCTCCGCAACCAGCGACGGCAAAGAAGTGTTGTGCCGTATAGCTCTAAAGAGCATCGAAGGACGCGAGTCATTTCCCCGCCAGCTAACAGCGGAATATCTCCAAACGGAATTAGATAAATGAAATCCTTTTGATGAAAGACTCACTGTTCTCGAAGTAACCACCGAATCGAGATATCACACACGATCAACTCTAGCAGCGAATTATTTCAAGAAAAACGGAAACTACTATATCCTCCTAGTCGGTGATGCAGCTTATATCGACACACCTCTCGGAGGACAATGCATGAACCTCGGGATTTGTGACGGTGTCGCAATAGCCCACGCCATCCGACGACATATTGATGCCTGTAATTCCTCTTCAGCAGACGCAGACGCAATCCTCGCGAAGTGCACAGACCGTCGTCGAGAAATCGGGTTGAGTGTCATAGGCGGAACGCAGACATTCAATTATCTCATTTATTGGAAGAAAGGCAGGCGCAGAATCGTACGGAATATTATCCTTGCAGTTCTTATCTGACTGCCTTTTATATAACGAAGGCTTGCGTTTGGCGTGTCTGGGCTGAAAAATCGGGATTAGAATTATTTCTCCTTACTTATTTTTTTTTAGATCGAGGCTCCTCTGCAACCACTTCATTATATATGATCAGCTACCTACAGTGGCGCTCAGTGAAAATGCCGGTGACCTGATTTCTCACGCCCACCGAATTTGTACCCGTAGTGCGTCGTATTCTGACATGTAAAAATCGCGAAATTTTTTCAAAAGATCCTTCAATATCTATAGTCTCATTGAATGAAATCTCAGAGCGTTCCATTAATATTTCAGCAATCTATCTACAATGGGGTTTCATTACAAATTCCTGCAAAAAGTGACTGTACGTTTCAAGGACCGCTCGGGCCCAGAATTTTTTTTATCTGTCTGAGTGATATTGGAGGTCCTAGTACTTTGTATGATGACCCTTTGCCTGATGTAAGGCTTCGATTCGATGTGGAATTGAGCGGTAGAGGTTTCGAATATAGTGGATGTCCATCTTCGCCCATTCCTCCTGTAAAATCAACCACAGATGATCCAGATTTCGAGGCTGAACCACCCTGGCACGTATTTTGCGATCTATGTGATCCCATACATGTTCAATGATGTTTTGATCCGGCGAGGAGGCCGGCCAAGGAAGGACTCGAATATTATTGTCGGCAAACCATTTCTTGGCAGTCTTTGATGTGTGCTTTGGATCATTATCCTGTTGGAACCAGATGTTCTTGGGGTGAACTTTTCGATCTTCAAGGGACCCAAGGAATGACTCCGATAATATAGATGTGTATTGAGAGGCATTCATGCGTCCTTGCACTTGGTGTAGCCGACCAGGTCCATTCCACAAGATGCAGCCCCAGACCATAATATTCCCACCACCATGTTTAACTGTCTTCTTGACATTTCTGTCCAACAGAGCTTCCCTACCCTCCTTCGACAATAAGACTTGCCATCTGAGCCAAAAAGATTAAACTTGGACTCATCGGAGTACCACACTTTGCGCCAGAAAAATTCGTGGCACTGCCGAAATTGCCCAGCCCAGGTCATTCGGTTGATAATGTGCTTCTTTGATAGCCAGGGCTTCCGCCACTGTATACGACTATGGAGACCCTTCCGAACGAACATCTGACGAACGGTGGGGGCACTGAGATGGGGGAATAGCTTACGCTGGACATCAGCTGCATCCCTGCAGCAGCCTGAGCAGATTGCACGCTCTGCCAAACGCTCCGAAACAGGTGATATCTATAATATAAAGGCGCATGAAGACACCCTGGCCATGTGCGAAAAGTTCCCACGCTGAAAGAATCAATTTTCCTCCCATGGAAAAAATCCAGAAAAATAAAACAAAAATATTTTTGCCATATGTACGCTTCAAAAATAAAAATAAAAATATCTTCTATATCATAAAGTCATGAAGCCGCATAAAGGTGCTTCTATATACAAGGAGCATGAAGGCGCCCTGGCCATGTATTGGTCAGCAATTGGTCAGCATTTGTCAGCATATGTCAGCAAAAAGCTGCCAAAGAACACTTTCTCCAATTGTTTTCCTTGAAAAAAAATCGAAGAAAATCATAAAAAATTCTTTTCCCCATATTCTGTATTAGTCAGTATTTGTCAGCAGAAAGTTCTAACCTGCTGCCAAAAACACTTTCTCCAATTGTTTTCCTTTGAAAAAAAAATCGAGGAAAATTGTAAAAAAATTCTTTTTACTATATTCCATATTAGTCAGCATTTGTCAGCAGAAAGTTTCCACCTGCTGCCAAAAAAAACACTTTCTCCAATTGTTTTCCTTAAAATGAAATCGAAGAAATCATTAAAAATTCTTTTTGCCATATTTCATATTATAATGCTTAAGACATCCTTTGTCAGCAAAAAATTCCCACCAAACTCAAAAACTCTTTTCTTCAATTGTTTCCTTGAAAAAATCAAAAAAAAATCAAAACATATTCTATATTATAAAGCCACATGAAGGCACTTAAAATCTGATTTGTCAGCAAAAAATTCCCACCTGCTGCTAAAACTCACAAACTCTTTCTCCAACTGTTTTCCTTGAAAAAAAAAAATCAAGAAGAAAATCATATAAAATTTCTTTTTACCACATGAAGGTGCTTAAGACATGTTTTGCCAGCAAAAAACTTCCCACCTACTGCTGAGACTCAAAAAATTCAAGAAAAATCATACAAAATTTGTCATTACCATATGGACATTTCAAACCATCTATAATATAAAGGCACATGAAGCTGCCCTGGCCATGTAAGAAAAGTTCCCACGCTGAAAGAACCAATTTTCCTCCTCTGGAAAAAATCCAAACAAAAATCTTTTTACCATATGTACATTTTGAAAATAAAAATAAAAAATCTTCTATATCATAAAGTCTTGAAGCCGCATAAAGGTGCTTCTATATACAAGTCACATGAAGGCGTCCTGGCCATGTATTGGTCAACAATTTGTCAGCATTTGTCAGCAAAAAGCTGCCACAAAACACTTTCTCCAGTTGTTTCCTTGAAAAAAAAAATTAGAAGAAAATCATAAAAGAATTCTTTTTATGGAAAATGATTGAAGTTAGAGTGAAGTGAGTGTTGAAGTGAATTGAGAAATGATTTGAGAGTCAAATTGAGAAGAGTTCAAGAATCAAATTGAGGATGACTGTAGGAATGTTCATAGATGTATTGAAAATGTATTTGTGGGTGTGTACCAGGAAATTGGAATGGGATATGACAATGATGAACATGCCAGCTGAGAGGTAATCAGGAAAATTTAAACAGGGACCCAAACACTTCTGAGAGGCTCATGACTGGAGAGGGTGAATATGACACCTAACTCAAAGAAGGGAATGAATGGCCCTGTTATTAATGTGAAAGGAGGACTTATAGAAGTACTGATAGAGCAGAGCTGGAAGGTGAAGTGGAAAACAATGTCTACACTCAAGAATCTTTGCATGGAGTGAATACATCCAGCCTGCCATTGTAAGGGCAACACTCAGAGGCTCTGTGGGATATCACACCCGTTCTAACAAGGGGAAATCCAAAGGTATATAAGTGAACCAAATGCAAACAAACCTGGGGAATCTCACCTAACAAGGGGAAATCCAAAACAAAAGCTTAAGGAAACCCTTGCTAGGGGAGCCCTTATATACAGTAAGATGCCAAGGAATCATTCTATAATATAAAGGCACATGTTTCCACAAAGAAAAAAAATCAAAAAAAAAAAAAAATCATACAAAATTCGTTTTTACCATATATAGATTTCAAATCATAAATATATATATATTCCTTCCAGACCCCACTAAGAAGACCTTTGTGTCACACATCCACTGGCCTCATGCCTATCATTGCTTCTTAAAAATTCCCCAAAAAATTCCAAACAGTTCTCAAAAGAAATGCAGTGGGCTGTCTGCTCCCACACTATCACATTTTACCACCCACTACCCCCTGTCTTCACTTCCCGGCTATATTATCCTGCCAGTCTTCTCCCTCTTCCTCCTCCTCACTTACTGTTAGGGAACCTTTGTATCTTGGCCTATAATACAAAATGTCCATCCCATCCTCTGCACCTTCCTGAGGGTCCATGTGTAGCTCAATAAATTATGTAAATTCATATACAGGGGTGCTTTTTGCACTTCTGCTATGTGTTTTCCTTCCAGATAATATGAACTGAAAGGACATGGCTTCAACTTATATGTTGCACCCTTAGTTGTACATGATGTCCTTATTTCAGAATGAAGTTACCACGAACAGAGGTTTGGAGTCTGATGGTTGTTGTAGACAAGTCGGTATAAGAAAGCTTGGAGACCAAGTATAGTGGAACGAGAGAAAAATAAACAGATGGAGGCCAGATGGAGTTAACAGAATAACAAAGTTGATTTCTGACTACTGGACCAAAATACATATGCAGCTATTTATACTAAAATGGAGCCCAGAAAATATAAGAAATAATAGTCAGGGTCATGGAGATGAAAACAGATAAGAAATGGAATAATGAATGTGTTTGGCTGGCAATTGTGAAAAGCAGAGGCTGATGAGAATATAACATAAAAGACATGTGGAACATAATCATGTGAATTGTAAGTGAGGCTTGGCATTGATGAGAAGAATAAGTGTGATAAATGAAACAGAGTCCGAAGGATAATGAACAACTAAATGAAAGTATAAGGAATGACAGAGTCCAAAGGAATACAAAGACGGCCAAAATCAAAGATGAATAATGAATGTGGCAGAAGTGGAGTCCAAAGGGAAGATAAAACAAAATTGGGATCAGGGCATGATAGTGAATTAAGTTAATTTCCAGATAGAGAGCTACCTAAGAATATAAAAATGGTTTTATACTAAAAGGTAATTCATATAAAGATAGTGAAAGATAGGGAAAACAGATCAGGGTAGATTGGAGAGTGGGGCTGACAGAGTCAGGTGGGAAGATAAGAATGAAACAATACATGGTAAAACTCTAAGACAAATGTTGAGCCAATAAAACATGATAATCTGACAGATATGAGTCTGAGACACTTTACTTGGTACTGTAAGTCATAAGACAAGGGTTGGACCAAAGAAGATGAATGAGAAGATAAGGTTGGGATTTGTTGGTGACGATGAATGGTATTAAACTTGGGCTTGGTGATTATTCAGAATAGTGGTTAGTGAAGTTGTTGGAACCAATGAAGAACATGTCAGAGTGTGACACAGGGTAGGGCATAACACTTAGACCTCAACTCTAAGCCTCAGGGTAAGGAAGTTCTATCTCAATGACCTGATTTGTTCATTCAACCAAAGAAGATGAATAATATGAACAAATATCTGTTTGGGAGATTGTTCAATTTGACATTGCAATGAAGCTTTAACTTAACTTTTAGGCTCCTCTTAGAAAGTAAAAAAAAGAGCCGCAAAACCCCAGGTCCGCGAATGCAGACCTGGGGTTTGTGGCTCGTAGCTCTTGCACGACCAGGCATGGCTGGCTTAGCATAGAAGTCCGGGCTGGAGCCTTGATTTGCCAACTTGTAGTAGTTCTGGGAGACAACGGTCGGGTCCAGACCCAAGAATTTGCCAATGTCACTGAATTTCTGGCCACTGTTGCGCATCCGCCAAATATGGGCCTTCTTGGGAGGAGTACAGGTGACCATGACTGTAATTAAGTAGTAGAATAGTCGAAATATGACCTAAAAAAGTTCCAAAGGGTTTATGGCAGTGGGTGATGAGTTATTGTGCAGGAGAGGTCAAGGATGAGCCATTTGTGTGTGTCGGTGGAGCTGCTTAATACACTGGTTGGAACTAAAGCAGCTGTGGGGCCACATGACATCATCTAAAAATTCCTATCTTTTTTTCATGCAACGTAATATATACAGAGATGCTATATCTCAACCCTTGGAGGGTTTTGAAGTGATGTCATCGAACAGTCAAATTAACAATAAGGCCATGTCCCAGAAAGCGCCAACCTGCATTTCCATTGAGCGCCACTGTAATAATAAATAGAAAATAGAGGGAAAATATTGAAAGATAGTTTTCCACCCAAACAATGATGGCTTTGTTTTAGAGACTTAGGTTTAGCACCTAAACTGATCAGTAGGAAGCATCCTGCAAGAACTACCAGATAATACTACTTGAATACTTCATCAATAGTCCACACAACCTGTTGTTTGTGAAAATATAAATTTAATAACCTTTGAGGCATACTATATTTGTCAACTCAATTTGGCTTAAAGGGCTCCAGCCCAGTGATAAAGTCATTCTATGAGTGGCACTCTGACTGGAGTGTCTCCTGTAGCTACAATGAATCTATATGTTTGGGGAACCTCACAATGCACAGATGAGAGAGAAATGAGAAGGGATATAAAGGACAGTTATGATGTTGATATCAAGAAATGTAATGTTGTCAGTTGATACAGATGTTCACAGGTACAGGCAGTATGATCATTTCATGTCAGCAATTGTATGCCTGTTTATTCATGATTTGTGGCTCCACACATGCTTGACCTGTATCCATCTTAGTGTTTGGTTGAGAATTCCTTTTGAAATTCAGAGCTTTAGAATAGCCGAAACTCACTTGAAGATCACATTCTAAGATTTAACATGATGGAGGACTGAGCTTCCTGTTATGCTAAGTGATCCTTGCAACTAAAATGTGTTTGAATGAACACTAGAGTGTTTGGTAAAATAACACTTACTTCCCTGATCTAATTTGCAAGATTTGAAGGCTGCAACAAAGCCATCTCTAAGGATGGCTCTATAGGGCTAAATAGAGTCTATGGTGCTGTGTGACACTATAGGAGGCATAGATAATATACCACCTGGATATGAAGGTAGGAGCTAAGAGAAGGAATTAGGAAAAATTATATATATATCACCTACATTGGTCTTATAAAAAGATTGCAAAAGAGATCAGTCATGAGGTACAGAGTGAAGTTGAGATAATAAGGAGAGAAGGGTTTGTCACAGTGTTATAAGAAGAGAAAGGGAACAAACACACACTTGCTGGAAAAGGGAGAGGATGGCTGTGAGCAAAGAATAGGGAGAGAAAGGGAATAAAGCACACTTGCTGGAGAAGGGAGAGGATGGCTGTGAGCAATGAATAGGGAGAGAAAGGGAACAAAACATACTTGCTGGAGAAGGGAGAGGATAGCCATGAGCAAAGAATAGGGAGAGAAAGGGAACAAACATGCACTTCCTGGAGAAGGGAAAGGATGGCCATCAGCAAAGAATAGAGAGAGAAAGGGAACAAACACACACCCACTGAAGAAAGGAGAGGATGGCCATGAGCAAAGAATAGGGAGCAAAAGGGAGCAAACACGCACTCACTGGAGAAGGGAGAGGATGATTATGAGCAAAGAATAGGAAGAGACAGAGAACAAGCACACACTCCCTGGAGAAGAGAGAGAATAGCCATGAGCAAAGAATGGGGAGAGAAAGGGAACAAACACACTTGCTGGAGAAGGATGGTCATGAGCAAAGAATAGGGAGAGAAAAGGAACAAACACCCACTCGCTGGAGAAGGAAGAGGATGGCCATGAGCAAAGAGTAGGGAGAGAAAGGGAACAAACACACACTTTCTGGAGAAGGGAGAGGATGGCCATGAGCAAAGAATAGGGAGAGAAAGGGAACAAACACACACTT
>KN837171.1:422511-435862 GCA_000827215.1 Sphaerobolus stellatus SS14
TGAGAGGGTGGTAAAGTTTGGTGCGTCGAACTCCTCATGTCCTCGAGGCGGAAGCGTGTCTGCCGTCAAAGTATGACAATGGCACATGACACCTATTCAATCGGCTCATGTCTCCGGCAAGTACTGAATGCCGGTTAACCCCGCGCCGGCCACTGACATCCCTTTTTCCAAACTCCGCTAAGCTGGGACAAGTCAGACCGCCCTCGACGCTCAATGCATGGCTCACTGTCGGCAACAGTCCTACTTGGCCTTCTCGATGCCTGCGCGACGGCCGCACACTGCGCTGAGGACCTAGCCCTATCCTGTATCTCTATGAAGATGACGCAATGCTAGAATGCCCAGCTGCCATCGACGGCGAAGCCTCTCACAAAGAGCCTTGGTTTATTTTTTTTCAACTCCACGCCGCCGCCTTATCCCCTCGAAACCCACGCCTCCCTTACCGAATCACTCGACGCCATGACCTCATCCCCACTCGCTGGCTCAACGCCATTCTCCGCTGTCTCAGCAGTCGAAGAATGGGTAATAGGTCGTCTAATGATGAAGCTCGAAAAGGTACGTCTTCAACCTCACACACCGACCTTAACTTACATTTTTTTGCAGCTCAAAACCCCCTCCTTCTTCAAATCCGTCGTCGTCCGCTCCTCAAACAGCTCACACCACACGGCGAAGCCAGCATCGGCGTCGACATCGCCTACAGCCCTCTACCCAGCGGCGAAATGCGCTCATTGTTTCCGCGCTCGCGACCATCTCCCTCCCTAACGCATCGAGTTTCTCCATCTTTGATCGAAAAGACAAGGATGCGGACGCGGAGAAAGAAGATATACCGTACGAGGTTAGCCTGGTGTTGGCGGTGGTCGTGAAGAATTTGGTGGGCCATATGATTGTGAAGGTGCACCTGCGCGTTCTGCTCAATAAGCTTACTACTAATGTCACTTGTAGATTAAGAAACTCTTCCAACCGCTTGTGGTACACCTTCACCACCTCCCAAACGGAGATGTCCATTGAGTTCGTCGCCTCAGCGACCAGGTCTTGATGTTAACAGGAGGCTGAATGCTTGTGGGTATAGAATAGGAAAGAAGATTGGTGAAGGGAGTTTTGGTGTTGTGCTTGAAGGTGTGTGGTTGACACTTTCATGGGTGGTATGATGCTCATCAGTATTGCTTTGTAGGCAACCAACCTCTTGATGGCGCTCTAGTTGGTGTGTATAAGCTTTCCTATTGACTAGTACACCTCAACTCACACCTACATCCTTTGCAGCAATCCAACTTGAGCATACCGTACATCAGTAAAACGCGCCATTTGTCCCGGCTGTCCTGTGTGATCCGGGACTACTTCATATTAAATTAGGACGCTCAGGAGAAGTCTGGACGCTTCTGGACCGCCTGGACGTGCCCGGACTTCTTCAACCGGTTTACTGATGTACTCTCACTGGAACTCGTATGTCTGTCCTCTTAAACTTTCTCTATGATATCATCTAATGTTCCTCCTTCACAGCCGGTGTCCTCCAAGTGCACTACTTCTCCAAAAAGGTCTCCACAATATGCTCATCATCAATCTCTTCAACATGTGCGGTGACAAGTTCAGCGTCAAGACTGTTTGCATGCTCGCTCACTAAATGGTATCTTCTCTCTCCTTCATCATCCGGTCGCATCGCCTCCTAATGGTCCTCCCCTTTTTGGCTCCACCTGTGTAGCTTACCTGCATCCAAGCTGTCCACAACAAGTGCTCTATATACCAGGATATCAAGCCAGATAACTTCCTCATCAGTGTGCAGGGATGAAGAATGTGAATTTGTTCTGTCTTATCAGTGAGTGGTGTGCTCTGACACTAGACTTGTCGCTGACATGTATGGTGCGGGGCGTCTAGACACCGCTACTTGCATCGGAGCTGAAGGTGGAATGGAGCGGAAGCAAAACAGCAAATAAGAGTAAATATCCTCCTGTCCCGCACCATGTTGGTTAGTGTTAACTCAATTCCCGCTGTTCGCACCATACTGATCCAGTCACTTTATAGTTCAGCACGGCTTTCTACAATACCATTGTCAAGCACAACAGTTAGATTTGCTTCTCTCGGTTGTCTGGATGCAGAAGCCAACTAACTGTTGCTCACAAGTGTCTATGTCGCCTCTATCCTAGCTGGCGGTTTCGTGTTCGATGTCAGATTTGACATTGGTATTAAGACTTTCTGGGACAGGTGGAATCGCGGTGTAAGTTTTGTAACTCGTGCAGTTCTGGATGTCCACGCTGATGCCACTTTTCCGTGTCTTGCAGAAACAATGGAAGGACATTCATGCCAAATATACTGTACAAGAGGAAGAGTCCTCTCCTAGTTATAACGCAGCAAATAGAATCAAACGGATTCTGTTCAATATCCATGAATGATATTATATCCCCAATGCGTGATACGCCGAATGTCATGACGTGTGAGACCTCACTTTTGCTTCCAGGGCGTCCGAAAAATCGTCAGACAAATATCCAACTCAACATCATTTCTTTTACTATTACCGTTAGGTGATTAAAGGCTTGTTAGCTTATTTCTGGCATCCGTCTTTGTTCATCTTTTGCTTGACCTATAGGAACAGCAAGTATTCGGCCACAATCCAATATCCTCACGCGCCGCTATTAAGCCTTCTCCTTAAGTCAGTGTATTGTCTATCAGAAAGAGACCGTATGATATTCCATTTACAATTATTCAGTAACATATTGATCACCGCTGCATAGTTATTGCAGCTACTGAAAACGAGTGAGGCTGATGTTCGGGGTTTCTCATGGGTTTTGTAAGGTCCAATTCAGCCTCAGCAAGCAAGGTAGGATATCATTCAAATTATTACTTGATCTCCTTCTAGATCAAAGTCTATTAACGGGCACGTCGATACTTGGGTTGGCGCTCTTACGACCACTTCCTGTGCCAGCTCAGCTGTGATTCTAGCCCGCTCAATGTCATGGAAAGTCACACCTACGGACGCATATACATTTTACAATTATCGAGGCTAATCATCCTGGAGAAATGTGATGGACCACAGTCCCGATCAAAAAGAATGAAATAAACGAAGCAGCCAAGCGATGTACAATGACTGTCGTTGATAAGCAGAACATGGGCATAAACGCCAGCTCTGAATATCTGCGTGCCATGATGTATAGATTCTGAAGTCGAATTATGGGTAAAATTGATAAATTACCGATTGCATAGCTGTTTAGTGTTCATGCACCCGAGATGGTCTTCCGGAGTTGAAGAGGTCACTAATGCATGGATAAATACAGGCCAATGAAAACAAAACTGCGGATATCTCTAACCCAACAAAATCACTGAAACTTTGTGTCATTCTTTTTCACGGAGGTCGAGGTCGACATTCTATTCACGATATAACCAGTATTCAAAGTGATGATCGAAGATGGAGGATTGAAGACACAGAGGATAATGGAAGAGAAGAGAGGGAGATGAGAATGGATAATGAGAATGAGAACCAGTGAGAATGAGAACGAAAAATACCTGCGCCTTGATAAAGGTAAATCCTGTACCCAGGGGGGGAAATAGATAGAAGAATTAAAGAAGGTGCGCGTGGTTTTGGAACCTCCACATGTGCGAACTTATCACAGGCATGCCACCAAATATATCTCTAACCATGCCCCGAATCACTGTCTATGGAGTAGTCCATGACATCTCAATCTGAAGTCAGAAGGGACGAGACAGGATAAAGTAATAAAGGACGGCCATATATTTCCCGGTAGTGGGCGATGTGTTGCCAGCACTACACAAGATGGCAGACCTAGTATATGAATACACCTAGTCGAATATAATGGTAATAGCTTCACGAAAGATCATCGGAGGAATCCGTTAGAAACCAACAGTGAGAGCAGGGTCCCGGGGATGAAGCAGAAGAGGTGTACAGCTCCGCTGCGCCCGGAGATTGGACAAGCTTGCCATGTGGTATACGTATAAATAATATGTGAAATCCAAGGTTTGCCAAAGATCGCAGTTAGCAGCGGAGTCCATCCCCCAATACCATAAACACAAACGAAGAATAATGAATAAAACAGGATGCACACAATGAATTCACCCCGACCAACTTAAAGGCATGAACTTGAAGTATACACTTAGTAGTGAGGTTCGTATCCTCGAAATTGGAAAAAGATCGGAGGAATCCATTGAGATTCAATCTCCCGCCTCTGTCTCTATTTTTTACGGGAGTGAAAGGTCGAAGAATAAATGGCCGAAAAAGGCTGAGAACGTAAAGAGAAAGAAGTGAGGGCAATGCACAATGGGCAGCGTGAACAAACGAGAGAAGGAATTTAAATAAAATGAAACTGACGATGCTGAATAACCTTCCGAGCCGCCATTCCCCATTTTCGACAGGCGAATCAGGATAGATTCTCGAATCAAAGACAATAGATGGGCCAAAAATTCAAGGTAAATGGGAAGCAAACTGGTTCAACTTTGTTAGTGAAAGGTACTAGCCAAGAACTAACATGAAAAAAATGCAAGGCAAGTGAAAACCTCTGCGATACTTGGTCTCAACTTCTGCCTCGAAGTCCGATTCACCATATAAGTATTAAAAGTGATGATCGGAGGTGGAGGAACAAAGATCTGCACAAAGGATTACAATATATGGATCCTAAACCATGAACAAACCAGAAGTCAGAGAAATGAGAATAGATAATGAGAAAGGGAACTCAAACGAAGACTACCTACAACTTCATACATCCTGTACGCAAGAAGGAAAAAAAGAACGGATAAAATATGTGTGCGTGATATTGTGTCCTCCACTATCTGCTGGCAGTAGTGGGTAGTGGGTATGCCACGACATATACTACATATAAGCTTATATCCCGAGCCACGCCACGAGTCACCGTCGGTGTAGGAGTCCGTTAGATCCCAACAGTGAAATGAAAATAAAACAAAGAAGGGCATCAGATCCGCCCAAAGTGAAGATACCGACGGTTATCCCATCGATCATACATATAAATATTATGCACACTCCAAAGTATACCAAATATCATCGTCCTCAGCGGAGTCCGTTCCCAGTGGCATAAAAATAAACGAAAAAAAAAAAGAACAAAGGAGGATGCAGACAATGAATTCACCTCCGACCGTCTATCAACCAACTCTTGGAGTATACACTTAGGGTTTGTATACTCGAAAATATGAAAGTAACGATCGGAAGTGTGCATCGTGATCCACGAGTTTGGGAAAGAGAAGGGAAAGAGAATTGAGGTAAAACATAAAAGAAATCTAGGAAAATTGAATGAGGATGGGAGAGAAAAAGGCGGAAGGATGCTACACACCTCTTCAGCCTTCTACAATATCGTCGGAGTACTCACAAGGTCATACCATTAGGAAGATCTAGATACCGAATGTTGGCTTCGCTGTCTTCGAGCAGGCCGCAGTCAGGAGAGGTCCACGAAGTCGCTGACATAATCGTGCCAAGCGGCCAGAGCACCGCCACTGCTCGTCTCGCTCTCTTGCAACGTCTCCTGGCTACTCCCGTCAGTCGGCATCCTATGGTTGCTCTTATCTCGAAGTTCTCCAACGTTCCTACCAGAGGTCCGCTGCGCCAATTTGCTGAGAACCGGCGATGATCTGTACTCCACCTCTCGGGGTCTGAAGGAGCCTGCGCTCTCTTCTGTACGTCTTTGCCTCATATCCTTCTTGTATCTGCTAATACATATTCGCCCGGAACATCACAGAACAACGTTCAACACCACTGATGGGTGTATCGCGATAACATCGTACCAGGTGTCATCGCCCAATCTGACACCCAATCCTACTTCTGGACGGAGACATCCGTCGATGAAGGCCTCATGAAAGTCATGCATACTTTAGCGTACTTCACGGAGATGAGATTTGCCGCCGAATGTATTGAGTGCGTGTTTATTTCTTAGCTTATATTGTAAGTCCACGCTAATCACACTGCTTGTTCCTCGCAGTGCGATACGCTACTATGCATCCGATACCTTCTTATACGACGTAAGAACAACACGGTGACTGAAGAAAAAGCTGCGAAGCCGTTCCCAGGCGGGACGGACGCGATGTTGAATAGGGATTGGACGGCGGTTGTCTGGATGAAGAAGTGAGCACTGCGTAATTATGTAGGTGGAGTGGAAGAGTGGAGTTGGATGGATGGGATGCTTGGTGGTGGAGGATCGGATGCACGAATGGCTGAGAGAGTAGATGGAAGTGAATAGACGGAAGTTATGGATCTCCCTATGCCCCTGGAAGTCAAGGTCAAGGTCGAAGTCGGGTTTATACCGGTCTTCATCCTATGTCTGCCATAATCGTCTCGCGTACACCACTTCCATCCTTATCGTTATCTCGCTTCTGCGACCTCTACATCGCCATCCCATCATCGTCGCCAATCCTGCGTCCACGTCTACGCGCCCTTTATCGTTACATGACGCCTTTTGGAACCTTCAAAGGGTCGGCCTCATCGACAAGTACGCATCGCTGTACTCCGAAACGACTGTTCCGTTTGGCATGTATTGTTAAGCACATTGAACGCAACTTTATTATGAGGGTTAGACTGACTTGTACATTGCAGATTTGTTCGGAGATAGACGACTTAGGAGCGACAAAGGCTGGTGTCGTGTCGCTTAATGTGACACCTGATTGGTCGGTGGCGTTCTTAGGCGTACAACATATCACTATCGCGATTTCTCTGGCCAGGGAATTCTTCCTTGATTCACACCTTCTGAACGAATAACTGTTGAACAAGAACAAAATACTTTACCAAAGCGTCCTTTTAAGTAAGTAATCACCTTGTAATATCATTCACATAGTTAATCTTATTGAAAAGGAATCTAGGCTAGGCCCTCTGTTCTGTCGACGATCCCACGTTCGATATAAGTATGCTATGTAATATAGCAGTTACTACTAATTCGATTGTTCGTATCCCGCGTGAGTATTAATATTGCGCTCAATATATTTGATAATCTATCTACCAATATGCTACATTCTCATGCCAAACATAACGGAATTATCATTTACTTCAAAGGCCTCGAATCTCATCGCCCAACCGAAGTAACCTGGATGCTATTTCTCACCATGCCTTCGAGATATTGTTCTACGCAGTGCTCGTTTTCGCGAACCTCTCGAAAAGACCGTAGCGAACTCCCGACTAGTGGTATGGATCTGTTCTCCGTTGCTGCCGCTTGTATAAATTTCCTTCAAACTTGAAATATTAATCCCACTTTACGCGACCTTGTCAGAACTTCGCTCAGCTTTTTTATTCCAACGTTATTAGTGAAGTATTTCCTCTAGCGCCAATCTCTAACATGATAGCCATGCTGTTAAAATTCGAAATCCACGATTTCCCTTCGCCTAGTGAACGACGTCACAACTGAGTAGCAATTCATCACCGATATACCATTCCAGCACCACTGTCCGGTGACTGCGGTGCGATTTCACCTTCGACGCTTCTTCCGGTAGTAATGCTTATCCTCAGAATGTATTTTTTCGTACCTTCACAGCATAACACGGCCAAGCAGTGTCGACCAGTATCCTGTCAATAGGGAATGCAGAAGCAGTACAAGCATACCCAGTAATACTCTTAAATCTAAGAGGCCTTATCGAAAACATTATTGAACTAAGTATGAGCGTCGAAAGTCATCGTGTTCGTATCCTCATGCGTACGAGCAAACCGAGTAATAAATCCTGCGACCACATTATTAAAGAGAATAATGTTTTCCTTCAGTTCAGGGCTAAACTGGGTGTCGTTGACGCGAGCGGGTGATCGTTCTTCAAGGGGGACATTGATGAAGAGGAAATTCCGAAGACTTTTGTTGTAGACAATTTCAACGGCATCGAAGTATGCTTGTATTTCTTACGTCGAGAACGCCGCAAAATTTGTAATCTAGAAAAGCATAGAATTAATAGCTGGATAATTTAGAATGAAATCCTATACCGTCGCATTCTGCAGCGTGTCCCCAGTATCATTTATTCCAATCCATCGATCAACTAATGACTCGTCCTTTGGTTGAGTCAGAAGGTCTGCCACATATTTCAACCACCGATCGACCTGATCAACGAGGGGACAGTAAATTATGGTGCAGAGGTAGTAAGTCTCCTAGATGTCGGCACCGGCGAAAACAAAATCAAACAGTCGCCGAGGCGAACATGCAGTTAGAGGTTCTTTAAAACAACCATATCATGATGAATAAATGTATGATAATCACCTAAGGTCTATGAGCTCGGTTGAACATAGCAATTTCTAGTAGCTACCGAGAGTAGTATACTTAAATCCGAGTTGAGGTGACATCGTTTGATGCTGAAATACCTGTACTAACTCCGAATGATGGCGCTACCAAGAATAGCCTTCGAAGGTGTTTATCTCTTTGTACGATTGGTTGAGAGGCTCCGCGGCGGCTTTCCACCTGTCACAGGACCTGTGTTAAAGATACCAACTCAAAGAAGCAAAGACACCAGCTCAGAAGCAAAAGTGGCATGAGGTCGGCGTGCATCTTCGGTGAAGGCTTGCACAGTACTTTCATAGCATTCGCTGATGTTGTCATCATACTGAAAGGACTTAAAAGAGGCGAATGGATTTTCCTTTTGACCTCATGTTAATCGGGACGAGCGACCTCGTCTTTTCTTCCATTGTCAACATGTCTAATTCGACCGCAATGCCTAATACTCCCCCTCTTAATATCCCTATTGGTGCTCTACCCAAGTTCGACAACACCGTTGGCCCAGAGCTTGTGGGAGTTCTCGCCTCCGTTCTGTGAGTCCTTGTTTCCTCTAATGATACAAATCGTCTAATCGAGTGGCATAGGCTATACGGTATATCACTCGTTCAGACGTATATATACTTCCAGCTATTTCCTGAGGATTCGAAGTATTTCAAGTATTATGTTAGCAAACCTTGGCCCATCAAAATCATATGACGCTGATGACATGCTAATTAGATTCTTTTAATTTGCGCAATGACATCAGGATCAACGTTCTTCCTTTGTGTGGGTCTCTACAATCAGTTTGTGACCAACTACGCAAACCCGTTATCGCTGCTTAGTAGTAGTTGGTGAGTTCATTCTTACGTAGACATCGAACGTCTCTGACCTACACGGCGCAGGAGCTGGACTGTGAGCTCATTTCCTTATCTTTGCGTCTTAAGTGTTGCTAATATGGCAATATTTCCTTTTAACCAGTGGGAAGCCATGTTCGAGGTAAATATCAACACTACAACATGGCCTCGTCTCATGATATTCTGCAGATTATCGTAGGCATGACAGTCCAATCGTATGTCTACATATCCATCTCGAATCACCTATTCTGACGCAAATAACCTATTAGTATCTTTGCGTTCCGGGTATATATCCGTGAGTCAAATCCCTTCACATTCAGCTAAGTATATGAACAAGGCTTCAAGTAAGCGAAAGAAAGAAAGTATGGCTCGTTATTATTGTAAGCTATCCTATCTCCGAGATCATTTAGAGACTAACGATATCTTCAAAGACTACGCTTGCGCTTGCTGGAAACGGTACGTCAGCTTCACCGATCCTAGACTATTATTAATAGTAACCTCATGCTGATCTTTCCGCAGGAACGAAATTTGGTGTGTATACTTTCTCTGAGTGTGTATCCCTATCTACAGCTGATGCCCATGTGAAAGCATCTACAATATATGGGTAAGCCTTTCCGACAAGTCCTGCTATCCATATACTGAATATTACTCATAATGCTGGTAGTCGCTTTCATGGGTATACATGGGTTCACCCTGTCCCGGCTATACATGTAAGGAGATAAAATTTACGGAGAAACCAGAAACTAAGAATTCAAAGACTCTATCGGTTATTTCACTCACAACTCTGATGGTTTGCGATGTTACCATCGCAGTGCTTCAGTCGTTTTATTTATATCGCCAGCGGACAGGAATTTCAAGGTATATATTAGGCCATAAGATGCAATGTATTCTCAATCCATATATTTTTCTCATCAGGACCGACCAATTGATAAACACACTCATTTTGTATACTATCAGTACTGGGGCCTTTACCAGGTAGGAAGTAGTACTGCCACCACCAAGGCCGTTAGGTATTAACTCTTTTTCAGTGTAATTGCGACGGCGGGACTCGTCTGTGTAAGTATCCTTTACCTACAATATCAGCGTGAGATTTGACCCACTGATAGTTCTTGACCATGCCAAATAAAGGCTTCCTAGTTATATTCTCATTCGTGACATGCACCAGTTCGTCCTCTTTTACCATTTGCACATTATTCCTAAAAGATGACATCCTATTATCCAGCATATGTCAACGCCTTCTTGGCATCGTATGTTATCCTATTTACCTCTACCTTTTACCCTGATCATGACCCTTCGTCCAGCGTGAACAGTCGGCGCACTCTCCGTCGTGCACTCGACAAAGATCCTACGAGTCAGCTTTTTGAAGTCTCAAGCCTCCGAATTGCTCCGATATCCCAGCGCACTTCCGGACATCCATCGGTTCATCAGGTGAGAGAACTGACTGAATTATGGAACTTTCTGATCTCATAATGGCGGAAGTAGCATTTACAAAACAACAGCATGGAAGAGCAACAAAATAAAGCTCAGTTGACTGCAGAGGACACTTGATTGCTCTGGTGTCTCACTCTACCCTTAATAACGAAAGGACTCTAGACTTATTCGAGTTTCGTATATATAATCGTGTGATCGCCACTTATTTGCTTTATTATCTCAGCTGCTACTGTCTTCTGTTCATCTAGTTGACAGTTTGACTTACCATGTATGGTTTCAAAAATTCAAAATTATTTTATTATTGTTTTCAGTTCCGTAAGTTATGAATATGATATTTTTTATTACCAAAGCTCTGCTTTGGCTCCTATAATTTCTTCATGCGCTTTGTTTGGCCTTGGTTGGCACATCCGCTATACCCTCGGTTTTCAGCTTTTGACAGTAGCG
Organism: Sphaerobolus stellatus SS14; assembly: GCA_000827215.1. Lineage (NCBI taxonomy): Eukaryota > Fungi > Basidiomycota > Agaricomycetes > Geastrales > Sphaerobolaceae > Sphaerobolus > Sphaerobolus stellatus. Next base: position 433,400 of record KN837171.1, read on the forward strand.
GAATTTGCGCTAAAACCCCTACGAGCCCTTCGACGCTGTTTGTAAATATGATCCGTACTTGGTTTCCAGTCAATTTTCATCGACGTTACATTGTCACTGCCTTCAATGCCTCATTCTACTGCCACATCCAATCTATCTCTTCAGTCTCATGTTGCTAAATATTCTTGAAATAATCAGGCTACCTTTCCAGCCAATCTCTCCGGCTTTTGTACCAGTATCCCCGGCTTTTTAGCCAGTCCATTCGGCTCTCAAGCCAGTTCTTCTACATCTTATTTACATCAAAGTACATGTTCTATGATATCTTCTACTATACCCGAAAATTTAAAGCCCTCAATTCGTTTATTTTATTCTTGCTTCTGCTCCTGAAAGTCATGCACGCTTTAGCATACTTATTTCTTGAAGATGGGAATGGCGCACGGTTTGCCGCCGAATGTTATTGACTATAGTAGGACCCGCTGGAATATATCGTATGTCTCCCTAATGGGTAACCTAAGGTAGGCGAATGCTAGATCCGACACCCCCTTACATAAGCAATCTACCTTCAAACTCGCTGGCGAATCTCCGGCCAGTACAAAATAGATATTTAAAAAATACTTAGAGAGGATGTTAGATAGCATCTTTATCAATGAATCTCCCTGAATAAATCTTAAAATAATTTTTTTTTGCAGTAGCAGAAACCAAAAAAAACATTTTCCTTCCTTTGTGTCTCTAAGTGTTTTTTTGACCATTTGCGAGACTTATCGTAGTTCTGACATTGAAGTTTGGTGGTCACGTGACCGCTTAGTCAGCATAAGCGCCCGTGATATCGCGCAATCAGTCTGTCAAAAATCTCAAAGATAAAGGTGTGTTGACCATCTCTGACTCCCACTTTGGATACACTTATGAAGTTAGGGTATATAGGGACTCAATACATGCCTCAGAAAACCAAAGCACAGCTCCAGAGAGAAGAGAGCCTCAGGAAGGCCCGTAGCACACTGCAAGCCTCAGAAAGCCTCCAGATCCCCACTGAGATGTCTCAGACTGTTACTGAAGACAGTGATAACATCTCAGGAGGTGGAGAAGTTGCTCCTGCTGAAGAGGATGTGCCAGAATTCATGTTTGACTTTGTGGTGGGGTCTGATGATGAGGAAGAGATTGGAGATGATATGAGGATGGATGGAGAGATAGCAAGTGAAGGAGAGCTAGAATTGTTCATTAGGACACTGCAGGATGCACAGAATGCAGCTCAAGCTGAAGAAAGACTAAAAAATGCTGGTAGAAAGCATCAAAGGTTTTATTCAGGAAACTCCATAAGATCCCAGCAAAGACATGCTGCCAATCGAAGACAACTTGAGGAAGAGGGCAAAACAACCTTTATTACCCAATTCTTTCAAAGTTCAATGAAGCAAACCATAGAAGAGACAAGCCCACCACCAGAACCAGAAATTGAGGTGAGTGTTGGATATATAATATATTTTCTTTTTGTTTATTTTCTTTGATTTAAGATTATAGAAATTCCAGAATCTCAATGGTAGGGTGATGATGAGGAAATGTTTCAAGAGCCAGGTGTAAAGGAGGGAATGGAGAAGGATGGTGAAGCCCTGAATGATGGCCCTTCACCAGCTGTTGGAAAGGAGCTACCAACACCCAATGAAAAGCTCTAGGAGTTGCTCCAAGAAGTTGGGGATTACAGCCCAGAAACAGCAACAGATGCATCTCTTGCATCTTTGACCTGGTGGGACTTCCCAGCTCTCAGACGAGCCAAAGCCAAGTTATCTGTCCAATCAAAAGACAAGAAAATTGACATATTCTTTTGTGCTCATATCAGTGCCATGGTTGGAGCCTTGAGTCTCTATCTTGACCCATCCTTGTCCTATAGCTGGTGGGAATCTTCAATGATTGCTGCAAAGGTCTCAGGTCATGGGGCTTACCATGCTCGATGCATCCGACAATGGATCCACCGATTTTTGATGTTTGGAACATTACCTTTGCATCGATATGGCCATTCTCAATCTGTTCTTGAAGATGAAAATTTCTCACAAACAATCCAGCTCCATCTGCAAGAAAGGGCAAAGGATGGCTATATCAAGGCAGAAGACATTGTTGATTTCCTTTCATCCCCTGAGATGCAAGAGCAGTTTCCTGCAAAGAAGGTCAAGATTATTATTCGTACAGCTCAAAAGTGGCTCCACAAACTTGAATGGCGTTATGGAAAGAAACACAATGGCATGTATATTGATGGTCATGAGCAGGAAGATGTTGTTGCATATCATGCTGAATTCCTTCAATGAATGAAGGAATACATGAGGTGTATGGTTACCTATGATAATGATGGAAATTCCATGTAAGGGATTATAATTAATCCCTTACCCTAAAGTCGTGATTAGACTTTATCCAGATGCATATATGCGTCTCTTGTATAAGCCGTACATACAATGAGTTGACTTCGCGTCAACTATTCTAAGTCCTTGTGGACTCTTATGG
>KN837172.1:20495-39908 GCA_000827215.1 Sphaerobolus stellatus SS14
ATTGCCAACGTAATCTTCAACGTTGCGCTCTTCCTCCTCTTCGAAGTTTGGAATGACGACTACAGGCGCCCTTTGTTGCCTGAAGGGAAGTTGGCCGTGAGGGACATAGCCGTGTCGACCGCCGGGAGCTATGCCATAACGTGCGGCGAAGGCTTCACGGCGTTGGTATTCAGCTTGACGAAGGGCTTCCTGACGACGACGATTAGCAAGGACACGTTGTTCTTCGATGTGGGCGAGATATTGACGAGAGGCCGCAGCTTCAATGTAATTGCGTAATTGCTGTTCTTCAGTTTCGACGAATTGTTGAGGAGACGTGTAGTGAGGATTCGAGTATACGACTCGAGGAGTGTGGGTGGGATAAGAAGGTACAGTGTACACAAGCATCGTAGAATGTGTGGTGTTGTATGAGACTATTAGATAGGTTGCTTGTTGTGTGGATTTGAGATATTCTGAGGAGCTATAGACCGCATTTCGAGCCCCTTTTAAACTTCCAAATATGGCCTTAGTCAGGCAAACGCGTCAGCTCCTTGAAAGCACTTGCTCATCCTTTTTAGAAAGTGGCGGAAAAGCGTCGAAATGACTGGTAACTTCCACCACGCCGCCGCTGACACAGCGCATCAGCAACCGGGGCCGTGCAAAAAGCCATTATAAACGCAGTGAACCAATTGATGAAAGGCGGAATTACAAGCTGTCCTTGTCAGCATGGATGGTTTGATAATAAAGCAGTCCGACGGAGATTCGGATGCGCATGCGAACGGAGTCAGCGTGACTGTCACTGTGACGGTTGCCATTTTGGGATTCACCACCTCCGACGATTAACCTCTCCGAGTCCGACATGGGCTCATTGAAAGCTAGACTTCGCCGAACCTTATCGAACCTTATCGAACCTTGTTGAAGATGTTCGAAGAAAACGCATTTTGCCGTAGCTGACGCACTTTATCTTGGAGGCTCAAACGCAAACTTGTCAGCAAGGAGGAGGTCGCATCTTCGTCCGTAGAGTCCGCAAGCTGGACTACATGTGTTAGATTTTTTCTGGATCAGTCTCGTAGAACCACGAATATATCTTATCTAATACGGCCTTGAAGCTTTTGTTGGCCTTTACTGGGCATGGGAAGGCGTCCGTAAGTACTAAGGAGACGATGGATACTTCTCTCCCACAGTTATACTATAGCAATACTCTGAAGAATCCATTCCGTCTCCATCCCACCTCTACAAGAATCTATCTACCCAGGATGCCCGGTTGTCTCGTTATCCTTATTACCTCCGTCCTCCATCTCTATTCTACCTCGAGTGCGACGAAATGGAGAGTCAAACTAAACCACAAATTAAAAGAAAACCCATTCGAACAGAATTAGAAGAAAATCAAGAAGTACAAATTAAAGCGCAAAAGAAGATTCAAAACGAAGAAGCCCGCGTGCAAATAGAAGGGGACCAGGGACAAGTTCAAGCAGAGAACTTCGTGCAATCTGGAGACCCTGTCCTACCAGAAGTACTTCAGGTACAGTCTGTAGGCGATCCCGTCCTACGACAAGGAATTAAGATTCAATCTGTCGGGGATCCAATCCTCTCCAAAGGAATTTGGATGCAATCTGTAGGCGACTCGGTTCTATCGGAGGGAATATGGGAATCTCTAGGCGACCCAGTCCTACCGGAAAGCATTCAGATGCAATTTGCAGTAGAAAATGCACAAACTGAAGGAACTTCAATACAATCTGAAAAGTTACAGGCTCTAACTGAAGCATTGGGAGTTTACGTACAAGTTGAAGGCGACCAGGGGCAATACCAAACAGACAAGCCGGGCGACCAGGTCCAAACGGAAATAAATCAAGTGCAATCCGAAAGAGATTCTCAGACTCCAATTGAAGAATTAGGAGTTCAGATGCAGATTGAATTCGACCAAGGACAGATCCAAGCCGACAATACACGATCTGGAGGAGACCAGGTGCAAACGGACGAAGTTCCGGTGCATTCCGAAAGAGTCCAGCTTCAAATTGGAATTCCCTGGGGACAAACAGACGGATTTCAAATTGAAGTAGCTCAGACTGAGTCACGGATCGAAGACATTCGTGCCCAAACTGAAGGAAATCAGGTTCGCACGAAGGAACATTGGATGAAAGAGATACAAGAGCGTTCTAAAACCGATGATCTGACTGATCATGCCAAGTTGAACGGCTCTGAACAATTTTGGGCGAATTTTCAACCATGGTTCGAGTCTCAAGGATACATGCTTCGTCCGCGCTATCGGCCTGGTTGGCTTGCATCCTGGCTTCGAACAGATGAGCTTGGACCTGCCGAAACAGAAGATTGGGTCGCTTCCACAAGTGTATGGAAATTCTTATAATCATCTTATGGACATTACTGACATGGTGTCTTATAGTCGAAGGTAATGGACGCTGTTCGAATATCAGACAATTCTCTCGTTATCCTTAAGGTTATTTGGATGCACGAACATCCGTATGAAATTGAACTCGGTCGATTTCTGTCTAGCAAGAACTTGGCTTCAGATCCTACTAACCATTGTACGCCAGTTTTGGATGTTCTGCATTGTACGGTATATCAGAACCTCGCTTTCATGGTCATGCCACTCCTTCGCTGGTTCGATAATCCTAGCATGAAAACAGTAGGAGAGGCCGTGGATTTCTTTCAGCAAATCTTTGAAGTAAGAAAATACCATTCAACTTCTTACTCTAATTAACCGAGGCGCACTTGATACAGGGTCTACAATTTATGCACAAACACCGTGTTGCGCATAGGCATGTCCACTGAGTTCTTCGTACCACCATAAAATAATTTAATAGGTAATTCCCATTAGAAATTGCACTGCCGAAAACATCTACATGGACGCAACAGCTATGTACCCAAAGGGGTTTCATCCACAAATGAGTTATGTTCTTCCGACACTGGGGTTGCCATTCGCCCCGCACTTCTTACGCACCGAACGCCCGCCCAAATATTATTTCATCGATTATGGTATCTCGCGGCGATATGATCCCCAAGCTGGAATACTTTGGGAACCTCCAATATTCTGCGCTGACCTCTCACCTCCTGAGTTGCAAGCGGCTGTTCCGTATAACCCGTTTCCGACTGATGTCTATTATATTGGCGATGTTGTTAGGATTCACTTCATAAGAGTACGTTTTATTTGTTTATTTATTTATTTAATTTATAAAGTTTATCTGACGCGTCCATTGCAGCGATATTCAAATTTCGATTTCATGAGTGAGTTGGTAGATGAGATGACGCATGATACTCCCTCCACACGACCCACGATCGATCAGGTGGTCGATCGAATGGAAGCCATTACCCGTTCTCTTACGATGTCACAGTTGCGAGCAGGCTTAATTGAACGTAACTTGGCACCAAACGAAAAACGCGCGAAGATCATCGCTGATACCTTTCGACAATTGCGTTGGATGGTCCGACGGTTACCACCTATTCCTTCGCATGGTGAGTCAATACAAACAATTTGGACAAGCTAGTTAGTTCTAATTTCACGATATGTACAGGATAATGACTCCGTTGTATTTTATTATGATGTTTAAGCCTGTAAGAATCCAATACATACGTTTGTGCCCAGTTAGGTCCGAAATTGTGGTCCAATAATAGTCAACATCGCTCCGGAGTATCTCATTTATCGACGTTCTCTAACTAACCTTGGATTACTACTCTTAGACACGCCTTTGAGTATCTACTTAAGGCTCGGATATCTACGAACTACAACATCAGTGGTGTCACACGACCCCGTATTTGACTCGTGTCACCTCGGCGGCAGCTCATCGAGTCTTATCTTGAAAATCACTTGAAAGGTCCTTTTTATTGACTCCTTCAGCATATTTTGTCTTGGCGAGTAATATATCTTTACTATTGAAGCAAAACATTCCCTACATAAATCACGGGAGAAGGGGATGAACCAATTCTCACTCTGACATTCGCAGGTCATCGGACCGCACGCCGGCGGGGATCAGAAAGGGACAACTTCTGCGGGTGTTAACTTCACCAACGTGCATTCGCTTATCGTCCTTTTGAAGGAATATATCTTCTCCATCTTCCCGGACATGTCTTGCAACGTCCTTAGCTTAAGAAGCCTTGAGCCCCTGTAGCTGACTACGCACGTGCGAGACTGTGCAGTAGATTCAACGACTTCGCTGCAACCGCGGTCTAAGCAGGGGTATTCTTTCACTTAGCCATCCTTCTTCAATCCAAGTAATTTGAAGCTTGAATAAGTACTCGATAATCGTGCGTGACAGTTTGTGTGAATGTTCCACAGAAGACATCCAGAAAAGGAATGTTCAATGCGTTAGTCACCCCACGACGTGACTCACGGGGTACGATTGGCTGGTTGGGAAAAGTCGTTTAACGTTTTCACAAACACATCCTTCATCTTGACTCGATAGGGAAATATGCCTTATTTTCCGCCAGATATTCCAAATTCTATTACGCATATCAAAGCAGAGGTTACGATAGACGCACCAGTAGAAGTCGTTTGGAAAGCTCTAGTCGACTTCCCGTCGTATGAGAAGTGGAACACTTTCGTCCGACAGCAGCTCGTTACAGACTCCAAATTCAAGCCTCTTGAACCACAGCCTGAACCAGCGGAAGGCTCCTATATTCGCATGCTCGTTCGAATGCCTCCAGCTGGATTAGAACCCCCTGGTAAAGGGCTTACTGTCTCGGACGAGGTGATCACCTTTCTCGAGGAACAGCACCACCGTGTTGGATGGAAAGCGGTGCAATATCCGAATTGGCTCTTGAGAGCTCATAGATGGCAAGAGGTCACCGAAGTTATTGTGGATGGAAAGAAGATGGCAAAGTATACAACGGTCGAGGTAAGTTGACACTTAATTATATAATATGACATATTATACTCAAGAATAGAGAATAGACTTTTAACGGACCTTTCGCATGGCCCATCCGTTTCTTCATGCGTGGAACGCTGAATACCTGTTTCGAGGCGATGGCCAAAGCCCTCAAAGAACATTCAGAGAAAGTAGTAAGAGATGCCTCAGAATGACAGGAACACTTACATATCCTGAATGCTCTATATCACTTATATTTTTACTATACCCTTGAAATATACCACTCAATTGTACTTCTCTGGCAGATCGGGATCACAGGAACCGCCAGTGTCTATAGATGCAGTGCAAGTATGCCGTTTGAACGAGGTACAACCTGGTACAACATATTAGGACATATTCCTGAACAATTTCTGAGTAATTGCCAAGGATAATATATGCAATTATCATCAGCTCCTGACCCTCCCCGACCCCTTACCCTCGGCAGCCAATTGTCTGCGCGTCAGCGGCGCACAAGGCACGGGCAGCCAATCGTAAGTTCGTCGTGTGAGGACCTCACTGGACCTTATCGACTCTCGATCCGGAGGTAAACTTAGTCTGACATGCGCTAATTCACACCGGTAGATGTCTTCCTTTCCATGAGCCACGTTCACCCATAAAGTTAGCTATGGAGTATACTGAACTCGCCCAATTTGCAAAGAACCAAGCCAAGATTGATATATAGGATAAGATGAATAGGCTTATCAGTTGTAAGAGGACACTCACGGGACAAAACGACCCGAGAACCAGTGCCTATTGGTGCGACACATTACATCTACTGACACCCCAACGTTGGTCAAGACTGCACACGACACCAAACTCCGACGACGCTCATTGGCTGCAGGCGCGCACGTTCTCTCTCTTCGGAGACACGACCTAATACATGCCCCTATCCTATTATCTATAGCTATACGTACACTCTGTATTTACTATACATACAACCGAGAATTAATGATCCGCCGTCCTTTATCCTTGTACCACCACCACCTTCACTGCTCGTCATGTCTCCCTCCACTATTCAAGAAATCGGGATGGTAAATCCTCCTCGCAAGGCCAAACGTCTACGAGAGCTGGCACTCAAGGAAGTCCCTACCACCGCCATGGAGTTCCAGTTGTCGAATATGCCAGGGCCCTCGCAACCTTCAAGTTCCGCCGCAGTCCCCGCTGCACCACGCCGTCGAGGTCGCAAACCCGCAGGATCGCTCTCGAAGAGCGCTAGGGAGCAGCTTCGCAAGACGAACCATTCGGTGATAGAGAAACGTCGAAGAGAGAAGATCAACGAGGCGCTTGCGGCATTGCGACAGCTCGTGCCAAATGACAAGCCGACGGGAGAGTCCAAGGAGAAAAAGGACAAGGAGGAGCGGGAATTCAAGCTGGAGATTTTAGAGCGGACGGTGGATTATTTGCAGAAGGTCGTTGCTAGGGTGCGGACACTCGAGCAAGGTCTCTGTGGCAATTGCAGTAGTACCCTTCAAAGTGATGCCTGCCCGATACCAGCGCAGATAGAAGACAGTCGACCTGCTAAACGGAGACGCAAGGAGTACGACGAGGATAATCAGGCAGATGGAGATTCAGACGATGACGAAGATATGGACGAAGAGCCCACATATTCACGATCGCTGTCTCCAGTTCCAGTTACAATGCCTCAACAAGCAATCGATACCTCGTCGAAGCCAAATCTACCTTCGATTTCTTCGTGGATATCTGGCGCTCCTACTTCCCCCGTCTTTCAGCTACCTTCACCACCCCAATCAGTCCCGTTCGCACCCACACACGTTCCCAGCGGTGCATTACCGGGACTAGTTCTCCCTCCTCCCGTCAACTTACCAGAGGCAATTTCAGCACACAGGATCGCAGAGGAACTCCCTAGTCCTCATCCATTTCCAGGTACCCGGCAAGGGGGAACGTCTGGTCCTGTAACTGACCGTAGATTCCCTACGGAACCTTTGTCCCGCTCCTCTCCCTACCCTTCACCCCCAATGCTCCCCACCAATGCTAGGTCTACGCCGAATCCCCTTACCATCAGTAATCTGTGCCACAACGACTCCGTCGATATGCAAGTACAAGGACAACAGTTCCATCTTCCACCAGCTATTCCGAAGCCATCTTGGTCAGGCGAGGACCAAACCGCCGTCAACCTTTTGCTCAACTTTTCTTCGAGAAGTTCGACAACGAGCTCAGACGAAAGAACTCCCGATCGAGAGGATTATCATCGTGAAGAGCCAAGGTCGCAGTATACCTGGGGCTCCGTAGCTGCTCATACTCCGAGATCCATGTTGGGGATGCATGACGAAGTCCGCCGTTAACGAATGAATTTGGGGCGATCTTCGAGTCGACTTAATGGACAACTAAATAGAACGAACGCATATATATGTATTTCTTCTTTATTCGGGCGCCGTTTGGGCATTTTTAGAACTGTTGAAACATCTGTTTCTATGACTTTGTTTCCTGTAATTTTAGTCTTCGTGTACATTAACAGTAGAACGAAAAAAATATGTCGCTTCTTGATAACGTTTGAAGTGCTGTGTAGGCATTTTGAAAATTGGAAGCATCTGTTTATTTGACGCTATCTCTTGTAATTTTAGTCTACGTGTACATTAAGCAGTGGGAATAGATAACTTAAACTTCAAAGAATAAGCATATCGCTTCCTCAATGATACGTAATGGAGCCTGTAGTTTCTGATCGCGAAGTTGTATCGACATTTAATTTGTGGTTGCGGATATTATTGTATGATATTTCATTAAGCTTAACTGGTATTAAGTATCTAAATGATGGGGATCTGATTTTTGTCAGGAATAACAGTCAGCAGGAAAACATATAAATGTAATAATTGACAGACCAGTAAAGTATATCTAGGAGCTGACTTCTTGACTCTATAATGCTAGTTCGACTATATCAAAATGTAAGAAATAATTTAATGTGAAACATCGATCTTAATAAATAAATAAACTATTAGAGCAAAAAAAAGGAGATATCACGCTGACGACGACTCACAGCTTATAGCAGTAAATCAGGTCCAAAATTCTCCCAAGCCAGGAAACCGATGCCCCACGGCCCAACTCGCCCAATCATGCGTAGCCATTTAAATCTCGACGAAGGCGCATTACGCATAGGATCTCTAAAGAAACCCACGATACCATCTTCTTGCACTTTCTTGAGCAGTATTTTTGTCACCGATGATTTTCGTCCTTGGGGCGCGTGTATAGCTCGTCGAGCTGCATCGAATGGACGAGATACAAATTCATATGCTAAACCTGCTACGAGGCCACCAGATACAATTGCTGTACTGTGGACTACGCGTGGGATGTGGGTTTTAGAAGTTGAAGATACTTGGGTTGCCATTGAGTTTAGGACCCGCTTTGAAAATGAACGTGCTTTTGCAGCAGAGCGTCTAGAAGTTTCAAAAATGGCGAAAAATATGGTGAAAGCTGGAAATCGATATTAGACAAAAAGGATAGGCCTTCATAACGTCCATTATACTTACCACAGGTATCTTTGGCAACGCCGAAACCTAATCCATGCCATCCTCTGCCTGCCATGTAGCGCACCTCGCTCATCCATTGCTGCACTTTCCTCATTTCAGCTCTATGGTGCGCCACTTTGGGAGACTTCGAACTTAATGACTCCGTTCCAGCAAATACTTCTTTCCATGCGCTGGACCAGCTGCCACGAATTCGACCTCCTTCCAACACAATCCGTACATTTTCTGCTGGAGCAGCGGCCAGAGCCTGAACAGCTCCAGCAACGCCGCCTGATAACGCAGCAACCGTTATAGGGCTTAATGCAGGGGCGTGGGTATTGAGCAAAGACGACGTTTCGGTATAGGAAGTCCATAAGACTGCTCCAAGTAAAGCGTTTACTACCAATGGTGGAAAGAAATGTCGAGGAATAACACTCCACTAAGAAGAAAGTTCATCCAAGTTAGCTTCAAGTTAAAGGTAATGGCGAAAATGCGCTAAAAGTCACACACCCCATTCTGCTTGATAAGCAGAGGCAAAGACTGATCACCTAGTGAATGCCAACCACTGATCTTCGACGGCCTAAATAATCGAATAGGACGAGAAAAATATAACGCAAGTGTTCTGGTGGATCAAGGTTAGTTTGCATCATTATGACGTTGAATAAAGCTTTGGGGGATGCTCACCTTGATGCTGTACTTGCCAATGCTGCCTTAACACCCGCCAAACGAGCTTCCTGGGAAGTCGTATCGGTACTGGAAGACATGCACCGTGCTTACCAGCACCGACCTTCAGCTTCAGCACCACTAGGTTGTGATTAGGAGACGTGATTTGCGTCACGCGTGACTGTTTCCTTTTTCGTATATAATGCAAATCTTGCGGCTGCAATCTGCAATCCAAACTAAACATACACTTAACGTGAATGTGAGTGGATTAAAATACTTCATGCAGATATAATCTAGAATAACGTGTTGCAGCACTAGAAAACTTCATTATTGATCACTTACCTCCGTGCCCCGTCCCAGTGATGAATGGGAAATAAATTGACATCATAACTAGTGGATCACGCTGTGTATCATGGGTTAATACTTACATTTACCTTGAATGGTTATTTAAGGCGATATTCACATCGCGAATGCAACAGGTTTCAACGTCAGCGCATTGATCTCCGCATTCCCCTCCGCTGCAAGTGTTAACCCTGCACGTTGGGGGGGCCTTGATCCTGGATATATCTCTGGTCCTAGCGAAGAATCGCGTTTGATTTTCTATGGCACGCCAGATACCTTCAACCCATCTATGCCACAATTGGATTTCTTAACTGAAGATGTCGGCTCCATCTGGATATTGGCGCAAATCTTAAATTCAAACACTCCTACGAGATTTAGAGGACCTGTTACGAGTATTGTCGGCGCATTGGATGGAAGCCAATGCTTTCCCTGCGATCAACCAACTCTACAGGCTCGAGAAAAGGTGTTTTTCCCGAATGCTGATCTCAAAGTGGTATGAAATGTTTAATTATTATCGAGTTTACCTTCTCAATGCTTTGCAGATCATTGTTCCAGAGTCTGGCCATGACATAAATTTCCATTTTGCGGCGGCGAATGTGTTCCCTATGATGCTTGACCTCTTCAAAGCTGCAACTAAATGAATGATTTATGTAAACGTATTCGTTGGGACTGTGACAAATAACAACATCACCTTGCCACTGAAGAAAATTTCTTACTCGTAATCAAGCCCGCAAAATGAAATAGCGCGGTGAATAGAGCTAGGGTTGTCATATTAAATCAAGAAACATGATGCGGACACTTTTGTTTCCTTTCAGCGCCCCAAGATGTTCGTCCTTGAAATTGGCAATTCCACTTTGACAAATTCATGATATGCGATCTGTCAACAGTCAGACGTACATTTACTCGTCGAAACTGCACTTACCCTTCATGATCCCAAGTGTGTAAACGACGTCCGGTAACAGTAAACGAATATGGGCAGGCCAACATCCTCCACCTCAAAAGCCTAAATTTCATATCTATACTTATTCACAGTAATCCACAATTAATTTAGTCAATCCGCGCTGTAAGTATGATGAAAATTATTTTAACTCTGTTCAGACTTGGAGGATTTTGAAGGGCTAAGCTTGTCTATTACAATATTAAACTCCTTAAAAATTCGAAATATTATGAGCATACAATATCTGGTATATGTTTATTTTGAGATCCGGAGTTTCTGCTGGATAATACACTAGAATTGTTCTAGACATTTCCCGGGAACACTTAGGCGCCTTCGGGGAGTGTCTCACCGGAGACTGCTACTACTACCACTATCGCCTGCAAAAATCGTACTATTCGACTAGCCGCCGATTCTCATGATGTATTTTGGATCCATTTTGGTTGCTTCTACTTACGACAATGACACCCTTTTACGACAGTGGATACTTCGCGGAAGATCCTCCTTTAAGCACTAATTTTCTTCCTGTATGACTAAACCTGCTTCTTTCTATGCGGCCTCAGTCTACTATTATTCAGAAGCGATCTATGAATATCGAGTTCGATACTAGCCCAAAACAGACTCTGGGCCGGGACTCAGCCTGTCAGTCTGAAGTCATACTGCGGTAAGCATGACTGCCATAAAGAAACTTCTCTGCCGATAGTAGTTTCTAGTCCAAAGGTAACGGGATGAAGTCTAAATCAAACTTTTCTTTGAGGTAGAATAGCCAGTATACTGCTCTCCTGGGCACTGACACGAGGTCGCTCCAAGTCGCAGCGTTTCGTTCATGATGAGCGAATGCATTGTTGCTGAATGATTATCCTGGATTGATCTCTCACAATGGATTAAAATATGTAAAGCAAGTTGGATTTAGTAATCTCAAGCGCGTGAATAATGTGGCATTCTCTGGTTAGAGAATTCAATCTCCCCATTCTCTCCGTCCTTCTAAAAAAAATCTTCCCCATTCAGATGCTTTCGCGCGAAGCAGATAAATTCTGGAGGTGTTCATGGATGGTCACTTGAACTCCCTCCGTACCCTTTGCCAGTGTATTAGGATGCTCCCTATCTTCTTCTTCATTTATCTAGCAACTGTGGTTGCTGGAGCCAGTCTAGTGGCTCCTCGTACAGCAGTGACTACCAACACATGCTCGTGTAGCTCTGGACAAATCGGAGTTGACGTGGACGTGAATATCGCTGTTGACCCTTCTAACGGAAAGCTTCTCAACTCTACCACATTGCGACGTCAGAAACAGACCTTCCAAATATTTGGACAGCTATGTCAACCAGTTGATAGTCTTAATCTGCCCGGTAAGGTCCAACCATTACTTTGTAACACAGTTCCGGGTTGACATGTTTTGTTTAGCTCCTGTACAAGTTCTAATCCACGGACAAACATATACCAGCCAGTACTGGAACGTCCAGTGGAACGGATTTCAAAATTATTCCTACGTCGATTTTTCGTGTTCTCAAGGTGTAACTTCCTTCGTCTACGATAATATCTGTGCGTTCCTTCTTCTTGATATATGATGTTCTACGATCGCTAAGTCTCGTTTGATAACAGGTGCAGGCTTGAGTTCTCATCCTGCAACCTCGAAAGATTGCCAACTCCCGACCGCAGCAGCCGTGGCGTCTTCTGTGGCGAGGAAATTGAAGGATGGCTCGGTAGCAAAAGCGCTTACTGGGACTACTAGGTTATTCACGAAAGTCGTAGGGATAGGTCATTCACTTGGTTCACTCACATTGAACTTTGCTGCTGTTCAAGACGGAATATCGTCGCCCTTTGCGGGATTGATCCTAACCAGTGAGTCATTCCGTATGACAAATTAGCATTGATATTTACTTGGCTATTCAAGGCAATGTTCACATCGCGAATAGCACATCGTTCCTGGCCGGATTGGCCACTTCATTCCCCCCTGCTGCAAGCGTTAATCCAGCACGTTGGGGTAATCTTGATCCTGGATATATTTCCGGTCCTAGCGAAGAATCCCGCCTGATCTTTTATGGCACCCCAGATACTTTTAACCCATCTATCCCACAATTGGATTTTTTGACCGAAGATGTCGGTTCTATCTGGATCTTGGACCAAATTGCAAATATCAACACACCTGTGGCCTTTAGAGGGCCTATCACAACTATTCTCGGGGCACTCGACGGAACCTTATGCATTCCATGCGACCAACCAACTCTCCAAGCGAGAGAAAAGGTGTTCTTTCCCAATGCTGACTTCAACCTGGTATGAAGCATCTATGCGTCCATAGCGAGTTTGCTTTCTAACCGCCTCCACAGGAGATTATTCCAAAGGTGGGCCATGACATAGACCTTCATTTTGGGGCTGCGAATGTGTTCCCTATGATGCTTGATCTCTTCAACGCTGCAACCAAATAGGCTTTACTACTTCGTCGGAATGGCGATAAATGAAAACAGCCTTGTTTAATGAAGTTAGTAGTTACTAATATAGTGTCTCCTTATCAACAAACTCTCCTTCCAGTGTGATATTCTTATCCGTTATCAGGTCGGAAGTGAACGAACGAGCTGAATTGTGGAAATGTGAATATATCTTAGGTTTATTATAAACAAAATCGTTCAGTGAGTCACGATGAAATTCTTATAGCTATGATCCCCACTCAAGTCTTCATTCATTATTCCTGAAAATAATGCATGAGTGCCAAGAACTTTTCCTACAACAAAACACCCGGCTTGCCACTTGTCAAGGTGTCTTTGTACAATTAGTAATTAGACCACGCCTCGCCGTTCAAAGTTGCCTAGTTGCTAATATTCTTCTAGCTATTTTAACAACTAAGATCCAATAATATGATACTTATAACCCCAGGATGTAGACAGAGACACGAAGTACATACTGGTCTTTGACGATGTCCGAGTCCGACATACGAAATTTCCATGAATCGAAGGAGCCTTATCCTCTAGCAGTGAGTCATTCCTTCTGCTCTATCGAACGCGTTGTCTTATCCGATTCATCCAGAATGGGAAAGGTGTCTGCATATTTCTTGTAATTCCTATGTAGCATCGTGCAGCATTTCTAAAAATTACAATTATTCTTATATAGGCTTGATGACATACACAATGGGGTAAATGATTCCTGGGAAATAGGCTGACATTTGCTGATATCGACTTCAACCCCAAAAGAACTTTGGAAGTTGGGTGTGTATTACTGCCGTTATGTTCAACTTAACAACGCATATTCTCACTTAAACCCGATAGATACGGGAGTGGGGCGTGGTTTGTATTCTTTATTAGACACTTCGTGCAAGAGCCAGGTGGTTTCTGTGTGGCTAATTTTCGATGTGCAGCTGTGACTCCATCTAGTCTTTTCGCCGCATTTGGAGCCACGGCCACACATCAGAAAATAGCCACACAGGAGCGCTCTGGCTCTTGCACCAAGTGTCTATTGATCATTATTGAACCAGAAGAATTGATCGGTTTTCGTTCAGGGCGATCCAGGCAGCCAATACCCACCCAGATGCTGAAGTGATTGCAATTGATATTTCGTCATTGCCTCCACGGTACGTGAAATAGTCACATAAGATATCCCTAACTTTCCAATTAGCCCGTTTTCGAAAATTGAATGTGATGGAGGATGTTCCATTTGACATCGTGCATCTTCGTTTCGTATGCATCCATGTCAACTTCCTTTTATTAGCACTTATTACACGCTTAACTAAAAGAGACGATAGATTCGCAATTTCCACGATGTTCTAGCGAGACTCATTGCATTTTTGCGACCCGGGGATGGCTTCTCGTTGACGAGGCCGAAAGCGACGTTAAAGGCAACATAGGGCCTAATATCACTAAGGTCTATGAAATCTATAATTCCTTTACAGGCCCTGATGTCGAACCATTGGTTGATTCTCCAATCGAACCTGTTCTCAAGGAATCGGGTTCTTTTAGCGAGGTCAATGTTCGCAAGGTCAATACACCCTTTTCTGATGTTCACGAAGGTAAATAATATAAATATTAAAATAATACGAGCACCGAATGAAACATATCTTCTTACCTTATGCTTTAGATCCAGCCGTTGCCAATCTCGGAGAGATCATTAAAGCATCCTTTTTTGGAGCTTATAAAGTGCTGGACCCCAGACTCGTCGAATTTGGGTTGACTAAAGAAATCCAGGACGGATGGCACACTAAAGTCAACGACCCGGAGAGGAATCTTTCCTTTAATATTGATATTTATTTTACTTGGTCACGGAAGTCTCAGTAGATATTTATTATAACGGGTCTCCTGGTGTCCTAAAGTCAGTTAAATATGCATTTCTCATAAAATGTGTCCACATAATGCACAAAGAGACAAACGAACCTCTAGTATAACGGTTAGGCAGCAACCGGCGTTCTGCACTGAAATCAGTCGGCGCTTCCATGACAATATTTTTTTCGTACTCATCCTCCAGACCCAGCGGCTAATACACCGCCACCACCAGAAATTGTTCCAAAGTGAATATCCATACTTTACAAGAAGAAGGGCGGCTGCGCCGGCGTGGATTGTGACAGATAGGGTATAAATTATTGTTATTTGTGCTCGAAGATTGTCTACGAATCTAATGATGTTAGTTTCGTGCATTTTGAGCTGTTCTCTTTCACGGTACTATGAGCAACTCTAGCTTCTGAGACCTCTCCTTATATACTTATGAGTCTTTCTTTTTTTAGATGATCCAAATTGGAAGGGAATGCAGCAGTAATTGTAATCTAAATAATGATAAACTTATACTGTACTACCATAATAGTGTCAGAGGTTGCAGTGAAGACTATGTACAGAGTTTTTCTCCTTTATATTCCTTACTATGAAATCAGAGCGAGTCCTTCGTTTAAAATTGCTTACCTCTCCAATTTAAGGTGAAAATGGATGATAACCCCTGATAACCGACACTGAATGGATTGAGAGAGACTTGTAGGGGAAAAATACGGCATTCTGTTTCAAATCAGCCTTGCCTCCACTACTATATTTTAAAAATTGAAAGCAAAAAGTCTAAAGGCTAATATGATGCCCAAATTGCATGATAATGAATAAAAGAATACCCAACGGTATTGTAGTCCAAATTATGGTGCAAAAAGCACGTACATGTAGTACCTACCAAATATGATGGTGGTCTCCGTGGGAAACATGTTATGTCTTTATAATAGTTAGATATGGCACTCCTTCGCATTTAATTGAAGAGATAGATTCAATTCGCTCTAATGTACGACAACACCGATCAGGAGGAAACCACTGCAGATGGATGACCTGGAGCCGACGATCTATAATTGACAACCTCATCACGTAGAAGTAACTTATTTTTTTCTCAGGGTCTCCCCACTTAACATTGCACTCCATCCTCTCGTACTTATGCCTTTGCAGGATCTCGCCATCGAGCTGATCGACACCATTGTCTTCGAGGTGGAACGACCGAGCGACTTACTGGCTTTCTCGCTCACGTGCCGCGCCATCAGTCAGCGTATAATCCCAGACCAGTTACCGTTTCGTGATGTGGAGGAATCGATTAACAATCTCCATATCTGGGACAGCCTACTAGAGCATCCAGACTTGGCTGCGCGAATTCGCAGTATACACTTGAATTACGCCGGTCGTTCAAGTTGTTCTGGGGTTCTGAAGCTTAAAAATGGGTTCGGTTCGGGTAAACATGCGAAAGTAGAAGAATACGAAAAACTTTTGGAAGCTGTCTCATCAATGGACCGCTTGGAGTACCTTCAGTCTGATCTTCTCATGGATCATATCCCACTATTTCTCCATTGGCTGGCCAAAGGCGGGACCCAGGCAAAACGATTGTCCATTTCATGCGGACGACTCCAATGGCTCGAGCCATATAATGACAGTAAATCCTTGACCTACAATAACTTTGTAAGCTTAACATCTCCAATACCATACTGTGAGGAGCTCACTGTTTTAAAGGTTCCTACATTGGCTCTCACTCATGTATCAGTTTCCCTTAAAGTTCCGAGACCTAGATTTGAGGCTCAGGCCATCAGCGATCTGGAAAATATATTAATCCATCAATGTCCAAACCTAGTAAATCTCACTATCGATATTTCCACGGTATATAAAGGACACATCCCTCAAATATTGAAATTTGGAAATTGGCCGCACCTAACGACACTATATCTAGGCGGTACCATCACATCATTCGATGTCGGAAGCAACAGCTCCAACGTGATCTCTTTTCTACATCGCCATCCTGGAATTGAACGCTTGGCTATCGCGCCTTGGGACTCTATGCCTACTACCATATCAAATTCAGCTGTTCTCATGGATGTGAAAGATATTTCTCAGGATATGCTACCTTCACTTAAATTTTGCATTTTGAGGGCAGAGGCAGGAAGCATACTGTCTTCTCTCCCAACCAAGAATCTTATAGGAGTCTTTGCAGAGGCTTCAGCAGTATATACGCATCTCCAGAACATGTCATCTTTGAAATACCTTGGGGTGACTGGTATGTTACAAGATATCCCAAAGCTCGCACAAAAATTGCCGAATACTATATCTCGACTACAGTTGAATTTAAATAATCTAGTGCCAACACAAATTATTGATTTTGCCGAAATCAACGTAAGTATGTTCTTGTATTCACGGGGGAGGAGAACTCATTGTGCCTTTCATCTTAGGAATACCTGATTCGACCACTTGCCAAACTTCACAATCTTACCCACCTCTCTGTAGTTTTCGATATCTGGTCTTATCCAATAGATGCGAATATCGACTGGGATGCCATACCAGTACTACTTCAAGCCTTGTCAGTTTTTCCCGGCTTAATCTATATCAAGATCGGTTCTGATAAGCAACGATTCTATGAACGAGTATGGGACGTTGATGGAACCAGCGGCTTCGAGTTTCGAAAATCAGCGCCGCTATATGGGGGCATAGTTGCGATAAATAGATTGTTTGGTTTCTGGGACGGGGAATCGTACACTGGCATGTCAAAGACCTACACGTTCTTGGACGGTTTGTGACGCACTGCATCGAATATAGAGATAGAATAACGCGGTTTGAATTCCTTGGTTCATGTCAGACTGAATCTCCAAGACCGATTCTATGAACGAGTATGGAGGCGTCGATGGAACCAACAGCTTCGAGATTCGAAAGCCAACGCCGCAATATGGTACGATAAACGAGTTGTTTGAATTCTAGGACAGGGAGCTGTACTGGTATACTGGTATCCCAAATATGTATTTCGACGGTTTGTAATTCATTGGCAGTTTGTTTCGACCTATTGTGCGCATATTACAGCTTCAGGATGAAATGCAACGTGATCATATCTATAATGAAGACCGAATCCGTGGATCTGACCTGCATAGGTTCGCGTTGAAATGAACGAGTTCTAAAAATGACAGGTCTATATCCTGAAATATGTGATGATATGGGGACTTTCATCTCATGATTATCCCATGTCTTTAATAATATTGAGACTTTCAACGGACGTAAATGATAGCATTATGGTGTCGAATTTATGAGGATCTCAGTATTAATACATGGCTTATCCATAAATGTATATTATGCAAACAAAGAAATGCCCACAACATTACTGAATTTTTGCTCGTAGCAATGCTTCCAAATCGATACTCGGGATGGGATATGTCTTCGGGAAAATTAGGATTTCCAGACGAGGTGAATACCATTATCAAACTTACTTCAACTCCATCAATGTCCTTTCTACCCTTTTCCTTTTCTTGATTAGGTCGTTCATTAAGCACTGATAATAAGGAAGCAAACCCTAAGGGCCGCTCATCTTCTGGAGGAAGCGGCCGTCCCAGGGAATTTAACGTTGAATAAAGAACAGTCGTTTGTTGCGCCATTAACTCCACGATAGATGGTACGGCGCTGTTGGTTCGAACTGTTAATATTCAAGAAATCAGTAAGAAAAACGAAATTCGGCTGTTCAAAAGGGAAGAAGCAAACATACACAAAATGGCGTCGTTAATTTGGTCTGCCACCGCTTCTCGTCTTTGCATATCCAAATATTGCCGAAGCTGTTTGCTTCGTTCTGGGACTGGATAAGCGAGTAATCCACCAACGGCATTCAGCTCTTCGATATAGACATTTCTCTGTTTTATACTTGGTAGGGCATGCACGAGCGCGTGAAGTTCATTAAAGAACCTCAATAATCGGCTCTTCCTCTCTTGTTCGGCTAGATCGTCTTCTATTTCGGTGCCATCCAAAGGTTTTGTCGGTAATATAGGAGACGACTGTCTGGTGAGGATGTCAAGCTGTTGCAGCAGATCCGAAGGCCACGGAAGGGGTATCGTGCGGGCTTGTTCGATGAAATGTTGGACTTGGAGGTTCAGTATAAGATGGGCAGGATCATAAGGACAATTAGGAGTTATTGTCGTTGATAAGACAGAGGGAAATTGAAGATTGAGGAGCTCAATAGCCGGAGGTATCTGGCCATCCAGGATACGTGCCCTGATTTCTATGTTCCTCGAGACATGAGGTTAGTGTGTGGGATCTGAATGCCGTGCCAAGCGGCAAAATAGTGTACACACCCCGTCGTTGTTCTGCAACGCGTAGAACTCTGTCATCTAATGTGTATTCATCCGAGCTAGGTAATATTTCGTCTCCGTCTGGGTCAAACTCGACTGGGAAGCTTTCGCGCGCAAAGGCTTTGGCAGTTTCAATGTAGCACTTGCTGCAAAGGTAATCGAGTACGATTCTCCTCTAAGGAATATATCAGAAGACTGGATAATAGTGCGCTATATGCCAGCTTACAAGGTCTTCAGGAGCCGCTGCGAAGCTGGCTACTTGAGTGGAACTCATGGAGAAAGGGAGACGCGTTTATTGAAGCGCCTATCTACGCCCACAACCCTTTGGAGCACGACCATCCATAAGTAGTAAAAGGGCCAGAATATCCAAGTAGGTACAACTTGGCGAAATTGTAAATCAATAAAATAAACGTAATAACTAAATTTAAGGACACTACTGAGCAACATCCTCCTGCAAATTCCAAACTTTAAATCCTAGGCCTGACAATTTCACACTCCGCGCTGATTTTCCCAATTTGGAAGTTCTTCCTCGTACTCTTCAGTGGCCATGGTGAGTTCGCCTCAGATACTTCAAATGCACGAGACTAACGATCATTATAATGTAGCTTCGTCGTCAAGTTCGCGAACGTAGACAATATATATACGCCAAATCGCTA
>KN837172.1:40333-56414 GCA_000827215.1 Sphaerobolus stellatus SS14
CGAACATCGAGGTACACCAGATGCTCTTATTGTTTCCCACTTCCCGCATGGCCCTACGCTCTACTTCACGCTTCACAACGTACAGCTACGGCATGATGTCGCTACGTTTGGAGAATCAACTGTATCGGAACAGTACCCACATCTCATCTTTGAGGGCTTTAGCTCGAAGCTAGGGAGTAGGGTGATGGATGCGTTGCGATACTTATTCCCGGTACCGAAGGAGGATGCGAAGAGAGTAATGACATTTGGGAATCAGAACGACTTTATTTCATTCCGGTATGATATTTATTATCTTATGAAGGAACGATTCTTACGTATTTGTGAGCTCAGCCACCATGTATTCGTAAAGAACTCGCATAAGGATGTACAACTAGCTGAAGTAGGGCCCCGGTTTGAGATGAAGCGTGAGTTCGCCTCTGAATTTGCAGCAGTATCTTGAAATCCTAACATCTCTACAGCATATGAAATCCGCCTAGGAACCATTGAGCAAACAGAAGCCGATCGCGAATGGGTGCTGGCACACTATACCAGAACAGCCAAACGGCGTCGTCATCTATAGATTTTCCTCCATTTCTGTTGACATATATCCATCTTGTATCATTAATTATCATGTTTACTTGCTCAAAAGCTCTTGCAGCATCTCCATTACACCATGAAACGTCTTCCTCTGCTTGTCTTCATCCCATGTCTCTGCGTGTCCTTTTCGTAATGCAATGCCCACCACCACCGGTTTTCGCTGGCCTCCGCGAGCTTCGGTGTACAGCCATACGAGAGTTGCAGCTTGAGAGGCATATAAAGAGTGCAGCGTCTGGAGTTGTTCGCTGGGTGCGCTGCCCACAAGGGGCGTCAATTGGATGGAAGGTGGTGGTGAAGGCAGACTTTGTTCTGGATGAGGTTGCATGTCACTGTCAGATCCAGATAATAGGTTGGACGAAGGGATCAGTGGGGCTGTTGGTGGAATAGAGGCTTGAATCTGGTGCAATTACTCGTCAGATGCGGCCGTAGCGTGTTCACAGAGAACGTACGAGACTCCCCACTTTGCCTATTTGAGTTATGAATAAAAGGATCCTGTCAGCGAACACTTGAAGGACAAGTTCTGTTTCGATATCTTGAATATTCCTAGTAATCGAAGAGGATTTTAATGACATGGCGGAGATGGCGAGAATGTTGCTTGAAGCCGTAGGCGCTCGCTTTCTTCTCGCTTAAGCTCTTGAAGTCAAAAGGATAATTTAGCAGTGACAATTACACTCCAAGCTCCAGGTTCAACCTAAGGCTATAGTCTTAGATAGTTGGCTAGAAAATCTAGCGAAGTATCGATGGTGGCGGGAGTCTTGGATGGATGACTCGGGGCCACTGCGCTGTGGCCACTACACTCAGGCCCGATCAGTCGGCTTGCGTGGCTCGACTGGCTCGCGGAGTTCTTGGCATGGGACTACATACCACTACACTGGCATCGCTTGGACCACGTCCTTGTAACCTGCATCAAAATAATATCATGTATACTTGCATATTTTCTTGGCATGGTCTTCTCTACTTAACATTTCACTCCATCCTCTCGTATTTATGCCCTTTCAGGACCTCGCTGTCGAGTTCATCGACGCCATCGTCTTCGAGGTGGAAGAACCGAGCGACTTGCTGGCTTTATCACTCACATGTCGCGCGATATGTCAGCGTATAATTCCAGACTAGCTGCCGTTTCGGATGTGGAAGAAGCGATTAATAACCCCCCATATCTGGGACTGTCTACTGGAGCATCCAGACAAAGCTGCGCACATTTGCAGTATACACTTGAATTACAAGGATCGTTCAAGTTGTTCTGGCATTCTGAAGCTTAAAAATCGGTTCGATCGGAATAGACATACGAAAGCAGATGAATACAAACGACTTTTAAAGGCTGTTTCGCCAATGGACCGCTTGGAGTACCTTCGGTCTAATCTTTGGGAGGATCATCTCCCACTATTTCTTCAGTGGCTATCTAAAGGCGGAACCCAGGTGAAACGATTGTTCATCTCATGTGCACACCTCTGGTTTTTCAAGTTTGAGTCATATGATGACAATAAATACTTGACTTACAATATTTCGGTAAGCTTTATTGAACGTCTCCAATAGTACCACTGCGAAGAGCTCACTGTTTTAAAGCCTCCCACATTGGCTCTCATTCATATATTAATTTCCCTTGAAATTCCGAGCCCTAAATG
Organism: Sphaerobolus stellatus SS14; assembly: GCA_000827215.1. Classification (NCBI taxonomy): domain Eukaryota; kingdom Fungi; phylum Basidiomycota; class Agaricomycetes; order Geastrales; family Sphaerobolaceae; genus Sphaerobolus; species Sphaerobolus stellatus. The sequence continues at coordinate 42,532 of KN837172.1, forward strand.
TGAGGATAAGGCCATCAGCTATCTGGAAAACATATTGACCCATCAATCTCCAAGCCTAATATATCCCAATATTCATATCTCTACGGTACTTGAAGCATACATCCCTCAAATATTGAAATTAGGGAATTGGCCACACCTAACGACACTACATCTAGACGGTCCCATCATAATATTTGATATCGGAGACAACGACCCTAACGTGGCCTTCTTTATGCACCGTCACCCAAGACTCGAACGTTTGGCTATCGCGCCAAGTTGGGTACCATATCAAATTCAGCTGTTCTCATGGCTCCGATTTCTGAGCATGTGCTACCTTCACTTAAATTCTGCATCTTACGAAAGGATGCATCACGTATGCTGCCTTTCCTCCCGACTAAGGATCTTATTGGAATCTTTGTAGAGGCTTCACCAGCAATATATCCCATCTCAGAACATGCCGTCTTTGAAATACTTCGGGACGACCGTTATGCTAAAAGGTATTCCAAAGCTCGTACAGAATTTGCCAAATACTATATCTTGACTACAGTTGGATCTAGATAATCAGTGCCAACGCAACTTATGCCGGATTATGACGAAATCGATGTAAGCATGATGCTCTTATATTCACCGGGGATTCGGAATCTCGCGTGCCACTACGATGAAGGATAGTAGATAGTTGAGATCTTATAATTGTCCAGAGGCTCTTCAACACAAGTTCGCAGAACCTTTTTCCCTTGATAGGATATTTCGAACTCTACCGACACTGAAACCTAATTGAACCCGTGGGAAAGATGCCGGGTTCCCCGTTGTAAAAAGACATCAACGGATTACCCGTTGAGTTTGAACCCGTTAATTTTTCCTGTGCATCCTCACACTAGGGCAAGATTTGCAAAGTCGCAAGATCACGTGATGCGCTCCACCTTATTCCGTCATCTTTCAAAGTCCGACACATACTCTCAAGCTCCCCGCTGCCATGTCATGCGCTGTCCCAACCCATCCTCTTGACAGGATTGTGCCAAATCAATAACCATATTATCTCAATAGATTCTATGCTGTTTCCTAGGCTTCCCTGAACTCTGGATGCAAGCTCTATGATATCTGGCAACACCTCCGTCTTAATTGGCGACCCGTTTTCTGTGGCAACGCCTTTTCTCTGGCTGACACTGCGCTTCTGGATTTGACACTGCACCTCTGGACTCTGCTCTGCTGATTACCCGGACAGCCATGTTTGGCTACTAGTCATTTACTTCCCAGTTGCTGATGGAATATGGGTGGTGGGCCAGGTTGTATAAGATTTCAGGGTTCGAGGTAGGCGCCAATTAGTATTGCAATTCCTGTTAACATACTCTTAGATATATCTTCAAAGGTGATGTATGTTGGGAAATCTCTGGACAGCGCTTATAGATACTAGGGCATGCCTTTGTCTTTTTCCCCTTTTTCCCCTCTCCCCTCCCTTCTTTGTATTTACTAGTAACTATTTGCGAAATAAATCTGAATTTTGTCCCCTTAATTCTACATGAAGTTCTAGCGGGAAAAGAAGAAAAATAATAATAATAAGTGAATTAAATTATCTGATGAAAATAAACTACTAACCTGTTGGATTTCAATGATTAGTGTTTTTCAGACCTGTTGAATTGGGTAAAAATTACAGGGAAATCCAACAGGTTTTCAACGGGTTCAGTGCAACAGGAAACCCGTTGAAATGTTTGAAATCTGAGGATTTTAGACGGGCATTCCGTTTAAAGACAGACAGGTTACATGGGTATTTTAAATCGGAAAAGTTTCACAGTGGCGATGTGTGAGCGACCACTAAAGTTAGGGTTTGCGGATTACTCACTATCCAGCTAAGAATCTACTTCTTCTTAGCCCCATCGTTGGCCAACTTACTTCTTCTCGTAAGATGGTTGCTATGAGTCATATCAGGTCCTCCCAGCCTGGATAATATGGAAGCAAGCGAAGATGGCTAAAGGCGCAAAGCTTAAGAGTTGGCTAGAGCCTGAGATCACCCTGCCTCAGAATCAGAAGAAACGGATAACAATACAAGGCAGGACAGCCGGATTAAATACAGAACCGGCGCAATCGATCTTGACACTTGAAGCTCGGCGTCCTTGCCCCACACTGGGAGACAGTCAACTGAGGCGTGACAGCGATTTACAGACCGTTAGGCGGATTTCTCTATAGACAGTTCATATCATGAAGTATGAATAGTATTTCCTATACACAATTAAGAAGCCATACACTAGCGCATTAAACCATTGAACGTTCAGAAGCTCATCTTGCGGCATTAGGAACCCCCGAAGAAAGATGGACTCAGTAATTCTCGTCTTTCAGACATTCGCTGATTTAGTGTCTGCGATTGCGACATTCTTACAGTAAAGTTTGTTTGGGAAGTTTTTTGACATGCGAGTAGAGTGTACAAGTGAATGATGAACGTCTACATGAAGTCGCTAGCTATGAACTACAATCGTCATCGATTCATCGTCCATGTGCACTGTATCCAGGATCCCAAATTGAGGCTCTATATCAATTACAAGGGATCAAGTAATGTGCGTATACTCTATTCCTGTGATCTCTATTTTACATTGTCGGAATTTACTGCTTGATCGTTGATAGGACCCACTATATATATTATTCCGCAATTTATATATCTTCAAACTCTGAAATGAGCGTTACACAACTGCGTTATTTATGCAGTTAATCTGCTAAGCAAGTATGATCTACTTTGGGAAGTCTTCCGTTGTATCGATGCTACTAATGCAATGCTTCTTTTAGGCTGGTTAAGATACCGCTGGTTGCCCATCTTGATGCGAATACATAGCATCAGGAAACCTGGCAAGTTGTACACAAACTATATAGTACTATATAGCATTCCTAGTATAAACGCTCGTTCCTACGAACGCTATAGGACGCCATAAAAGCTATGATAGCGCTATATAGTTTATGTGCACTTGTCAGGTTTCCTGATTTACTTAACAGCCAAAGCACCGCCATGCTGGAGAGATCTTGCCAATTTATCCATGCCGCTCTGGCTGCTGCTCATAGTAATGGCTCACAATCTACCTCGATGGATCCGGCCTATTTATGTCTAATAAATGGATATCTAGCTTTGATGATTATAATTGATATTAAACATATTGAGACGTCACCTCGTTTATTTGGCAAAGCAAAGCAGAAAGAAGTTGGTAAATTGATTGATCAACGCATTTAGACTATAACGATGGCAATCCAGGGTAAAAGTATAATTCATCGCAAGGTGCTCATAGTTCATTGGGCAACTTCGAATGGAGCGAATGTCCATTTCATAGATATCATGTTTTGATGTGAGTGAGGCGGACGTCACTTGAGACCCCGTCGATCTTCGTCGTCATGTTTTCTGGCCTATATACCGCCTTTCTATCGCTTACCCTACTTAAACGTGAATCTTTTTACTTCAAACAAGTAAGGTTGCACTATGTCAAATTTCAGTCTGGAAGGCAGCATTGCAGCAAAGATCAGCTCACTACAACAAACTATCTCTGACAGTCAAATAAATGCTCGTTCAAATGGTGAGAGTCATTCTTCGTCTGTTATTGTATACTTTATAACGCAGCATGATAGTGGCCGCAGTGACACTATTGGGTTTCGATATTCTGCTAACTCTTAACTGCGAGGTCAGAACACCGACGAGTGGTATTTTCATTTCATCGATATTCTAATCTTTATTAATTTCAGATAAAGTACATCTGGAGGTGTGTGACTTCATAATTGCAAAGCCTAGCTGATATCAAGTATGCGAAGAACGCGATGGTCTTTAGCGAAGACAGCATATCTAATAGGCAGATACATCGGATTTATAAACCTCTTGTGAGTCTCATGGCCAAATTAGTTATCTGCAATTTTCCCAACTCTCAAAACATCCACAGGTTTGCCGCTACAGGTACAGTAATGGAATCGTTTATTGGGATTTTTTCAGGGTAGAGTTGTGATATTTCGTCTTGCAGCTACTACAATGACAGGCCCTTCCATCGCCGTAGGTGGTATTACGTATACGGATTTGCTTTATCTGACTGGTTTCCTCGTCAGTTGTATGTTCCTCTCTGTTTAAAGAATATGTAAACGATGACTATATAAGATTACTTCAGCTGCAATGCATGGAAGTGGTATAACGGACTGTGGGTGCCCTTAAATTTTAATTTGATTTTTATTGAACACTTGCCATTAATTTGTAGCTGGAATATACTGACATCTATAACGCCATGTAATATCATCCTATACTTACGGTTGGATGGCTTATACTCGGACTCACCCCTTGGTGTGTATGCTCGTCTCTTCCGGACCTCCACAAAGCTGAAAATCACCCCATAGCGCGTGTCCTGTTCCTGACTTTATTCTTCCGTGAGCATTTTGTGTAATAGCTTCAACGATTCATCCCAAATTCTCCTTTCTTCAGTTGAATTAGCGGTCCGTTCTTCCTTCAAGTCTGTCTATAAATTCATATTTGTCTGAACAAACAGATAGGCACATATTACCATATTATCTCTTTTTGAGAAGCAGCTGTCTGTAATAACAATCTCACAGATACTCCAGTCTCTGGGAATTCCATCGCACGTTCTGTTCGGCTGCTTGGTGAATTCGACCGGTAGAAGGGTCTTAATTACCGTTACAGCGTACGTGAGGCAGCAGATTTATATTGACTTTTCTTTAACATGTTTATACAGGATTCCTAATTTGATACTATCATGTCAGTGAAAAATCCAATTCCTATTCCCGCAACTCTCTATAATCAACATGTAGGCATATATCTTGGATTCGCCCTCAACAAATTCTTCAATCATGTCCGAGAGAGAGATGATATGCGTGGTCTATATACCATACGAAATAGCAACAAAATTGCTTCTGCTTTTGCCCTTCTTTTCCGGGACGGGGTCGTCATTTATGCCATGTAGGTCACGTCCCTTTTAGCTCAATACGAATGTGACTTAGCACCTCTACAGGATCTTTGGTAAGCTACCGTTATCGTAAATGCGAATGAGGTTTAACAAGAGACTGCCTGTGTCAGTTGTCGTTCTCATTACCGGAATTTTTCTCTGGGTATTCCCTGGCCGTCTGATAGAAGCTGTTGGAGAATCGTAAGTTATGTTAACTCTTTTCTGGAATTTAATCGAGCTTCTTATTAGATGGATAACCTGCATCTGTGCTTTGGCGGTAGGCATTTCCCTTCGAAATATTTCATTTAGCTGATGTATTGCACTGTTCCACAGAGTTCACGTCTTTTATTGACGCTCCGAGGGGACCCATCGAATGCAACGGGAATATACAAAACTGGAACAGAAGGCATTATCCATGCTACTGTTCCAAGCGCTGGGTCATATTATGAGATGACAACGACTACTGCTACTGCGGGTGTTCGATCTCGAACCTTCGCTTCAGAAGTCGAAACTCTTGAATTGAATATTTCAAAAGATACAATTTTAATCTAGTCAAGTGGTAAAACAGGATTGCCTTTTCGACCCTGAATCATTGTCCACAGACAGTGATCCATTTCCGAAGCATTGGTCTTCCGAGACTGCTATCTATTGGACCCATCTAAATTAACTTGACTTATTACTATCTGTAACTATATCCGAGACATCTGATTGGATTTTGAGGAAATATTTAATGAATAATATGGCAGAGTCTTCACATATACTCCCGATGAAGATACATGTTGCATTTTACTCTCTTATATTGGATGCATTCAAATATTCAAGTGACATAACAAAATCTTCCTGGGGTCTATTATCAATATAGAAATCGTTGGCCCCAAGACGCTACTGTGTATGTTTGATTACTAAATCTGATGTACACGACGAGAATTAAAATACAGCAAAAGAACGCCCCCCCTGAGTAATTGCAGAAGAATTGTGTGTTATCTGGATAATTTTGTCTATTACGTTCATTAGGATCATAAAATCATTGTTGTTGAGTTATAAGAATTAATGTCTCGATGTTTTGGACCTCATACTCATGGTACGCATCGTGGGGACTAAACCAACCAACTATCAGTCAATTACAGCAATGAAGGCTTGAAATCCACTTACACATCATCAATCCCTTAATATCCTTCACTGTCGCCTGTTCTATGCTCTTGCGCAGCAACAAAACACGTAGCCACACCCAAAGGAGCAACAAGACACCGAATGCGCATGGGATGAGCCAGTACAACGGCGAAAGATGGAATGTACCGCCAAAGACGATGTGCAACGGCGGGGTATGATGAATATGCCGAGGCAAGCACCGGCGAAGATACCAGTGAAATTGTAAGGGTTACCAATGGTCTGACGACCGAACGGGAACTGAAGTTAGGAACATAGGGTTAGGAGCTTGTTACATTTGAGGATAGATGACGAGATACGTACGCTGAAACGAGCCTTAACAGCGAAGACGTTGAAGCATTTCATAATGAAGACACTGAGATAGACTATACATATCATTATCAATTGGTGTATCTGAATGAATATAAAGATGCCATACCAATGGACTGAGCCTGCGCGAGTACATTGACCTGCTGCGCAGCCTCAATGGTCTGGCCTTTATGGTTGATGAAGGGCGGACTCGACTTGGCGAAATACAGCTGCGTCTTCTGCGCACGACGCAGATCCATCGGCGAGAACCCGTTCTTAAGGAACACTACAAAGTAGCTCATGATCCTACAAACATCCCACCCTATTAATACAACTCGAACTAACACATCGGAGAGAAAGACAAATCTCGTCCTATGCTTCTTTTAGGCTGCCATCTTGATGCGGATACATAGCGTCAGGAAACCTGGCAAGCTGTACACAAACTATATAGCGCTATATAGTTTATGTGCACTTGTCAGGTTTCTTCCTGATTTACTTAACAGCCAAAGCACCACCATGCTGGAGAGATCTTGCCAATTTATCCATACCGCTCTGGCTGCTGCTCATAGTAATGGCTCACAATCTACCTCCACGGATTGTATGGAGCCCGACGGGCGCCAGCTTAAGACAATGGGTATTGGGTAATGGGTTTTCATATTTGGTCTTTCATCTGCACTTTTTCTCATTATGAAGTAGAGGGACTCAGATACACCTTCATGGACCATAGAACTATGAATAATAAAGATTCTATGCAACATAATCAGTCTATCGCAGGATGTTCACCCATATACGGAGCCTGGCTGGCGCCAGCTTAAGAATTTGATCAATGGCTTTTGGTAAATGAGATTTGACTTTTGGATTTTTTGGAGTCGGCTCTTTTCAATATTTTCATGCATTTTCATAGATATGCTAACGCAACATACTCATGTGGATATCATAAAACCTTTTCCATGCATGCTGCATAGTTTTCCAGCCAAATACTTGTCTGTCGCAAGCTGCATATAGGCAGTATTGTCTGAGATATTATTAGCAGTGAGCAAGGGGCAATATATTAGTAATGTCGACTTCCCATCCCTGCATCCTTTGCCTATCCCTATTTGAGGAAACAAATATATTCATTCAAATCAGCGTCAGGTAGCTATACTTTCATGCACATTATAGCAATAAAGCTAGTGCACTGTAGCATAGTAGCGGGAGGTGTAAGAATACAAAATTTGGGTTCAAGGAATCCCTAACACCTTCTTGATCGCATGTAGTTTGTAGTTGGAGGCTTGAAAGACACATATGCAAGTGATGCACTATATACTTATAGCCTCGTGACTTGATGCCATTATTATCTAATTACTGTCAGTGTCAAAGGAGAAGGGGTCCAATGATGATAAGTAATTGAAATATTGCTTGTAAGACTGAAAATCATCATGCAGAAATTTTGCGAGGAGGACTTTGAGGACGGCACCGAACCAGCCAATCACTAGGCCTAGAGTCTCTATTAATAGTCCATCAAATGGTCCGACAGTTTGCGAATAATGACTTGACTTCACTAGCCTGCACTCCTGGGACTCCGTAAGACATATAATATAGCTTCAATTATGCCTCTTGTATGGTGCCCGACCAGCGCCGGCTTAAAACATCCACATTCCGCTAACCGATATTGAGGAATGGGATTTCATCAATCAGTTTTCATTCGCACTATTCCTAGAGCCCCGTATTTTTTTTTTCGGGGGGGGGGGCCGTAGCATCTCTGTGGGACAATGATCTGTTGTCAGACAATTCTTACATGAGTGAGGGTGTAAATATTTATCATCCGGGACTTATTTAGCACATTCCACAAACAGTGGGAGGAGCTGTGCCTCTTTCGGTGTATATATGCACCCTATTATTGGTCCTTGCAGTGGAGGAAGACAGAGAAGGTTAGAAGCAGCTCTTTCAAAAGTTCTCGTTAGTTCACATGATGGATCAGAGCAAGAATATATTATATATCTATGACTGTTCGGTGGAGGCTTCTTGAAAAAGCCTTCCCACCCTTTCTCATGTCTGCCTCGGAGTCAGAGGAGGACGAATTTGAGGCTTTGCCTCCATTTGTGTTTCTGCCTAATCCACATGGACTCAATCAATACAAACATTGTCATAGCTTTCTAACATTTTGATGTGTTATTGAATTTTTCTAATTCTTCCGCAGCCAATAGTGATAATGAGGAGGTGAAACAAATTATTACCAGATATGATAAGGGTGTCAAGAGCCCTCATACCATAAGTCAACTCTTACACAGAGAGCATAATATTAAAATGAGGTATACTCTAGTATTTCTACCCTCATCTCCTGTTAACTGCAAATATATCCACAGTGTACGGACTGTATCATGAAGAAAGGAAGACTATGGGCTGATGGACAGTCATACCACTGCTGTGACTTTGCCTGAGACAGTGAAGCGGCAGCTTGTACTTGACCAGCTTGAACTTGACCCAGGAAGAAGACAAGGTCCCTCTCTCATCAAAGAATCAATTAGGCTCAGAACAGGGCTTGACTTGACAAGGTATTATCAGCATATCCTCTCTAAATGAGTGTTAATATCTCCTTGGTCAGAGATTTTGTGGAGGAAGAAATGCGTCTACATGATCCTGAAGGCTTTGCCCTGCGTGATCCCACAGCTAAAAGAATCAAACGACGAGCTCTGGTGAATTTAGGAATTCATGAAGAATGGAGTGGTGATGGGCATGACAAGCTCAAACGTATAGGGCTAGCTATTTATGGCATCCGAGATGTTTGGTCAGGAAAGTGGTTGGGAATATGGGTTATTCCCAATAACAGGTTAAAGGATGTTGTAGCCTATCTGTGGCTAATGCTTGTTGAGGAATATGGGGGTATGTGCTCCTTGTGCCTCTGTTGCTTAGACATTCAATGCCACCACCTGAGCCAGGTCTTCCAATTCAGATGACTACTGATTGTGGGTCAAAGACAACTATGATCTATGGACTGGCCACTGCCTTGCGGTAAGTATATTAATTTTGTGAGATAATCTGTATGCTGAGCACTGTTCAGTGAAGCCTTCTTTCCTGACTTCCCAGTAGATGTGATTCCAGCACACAGATTCCTGCGAAGTGTCCACAATATAACAATTGAAAGGGGTTGGTCTCAGTTAAAAGTCCAATTCAATGCAAATGTTGATGCATTCTGGGATAAAGGCATTATTGAGGGAATTTATGACCCCTATGATGAAGGCCACAAGTATGTACTAATTTAGCAATGAAGCAAAAACTTGTTAACTGAGGATATCTCCTTTCAGGGCACTGGCACTTTGGCTATGGTCAAACTTGATTCAGGAGGAAATTACAGCCTGGAAAGATCACTTCAATGCCCACAAGCCCAAGAAGGACGCAAACAAGTATAACCCATCAGGTGTTGCCCCGAACATTGCCTTTGCACTGTATGTGTTACGGGCTGATCCTAACGAAGGGTTCCGAAGCGTGACCGAAGTAACGAACAAAGTCACACTAAAGAACGAAGGTTAGAACCAAAGGACTTGGCTTCAATGTTGTAGGTTGCGCCACCTCGAAATGTACGTGTCCTTAATTTGGAACAGATTAGAACCAACAATATAAGAGCAGATTTGAATACCGAAGTTCCGAACGAAGTGTTCGAACGAAGTCCAAATGAAGTCCCGAACGAAGGTAGGACTTCGGAGTAAGATCAAAGGTTCGAGGTGAACTTCGGAGTTGATCTTCGAAGGTCGTATTTGGTTTGGAGGTAATAGAGGTCTGAAGTATATAGAGGGAATGAGCACTAGGCTCGAGCTATAGGAGTGATATACACTAAGGTCTATAAGGCTTAATGGGCTAAGACGTAAGGGTCTATTTTCCGACTGGTGAAAACTAGCTAAGATACATGTACTTATATACTATAAGTCCATGGATGAAAGCGGAAGGAAGTCTTACAAACAAATAAGTCAAATGCGGAACATAACACGAATAAAGTGATAGAACAATGGGTATATGCGTATCGTCGAATAGCGAAGGTTCAGGGGAATATATAAACGAATAATGTGAATGATTGAAAAGGTATGACGAACAAATATGCAACACAAATATAAGTGAATGGAGGATATATCATGAGAACAATAAGCGAACGGAAATATGCCATAAGAAAAGATAAGCGAATGGAAACAATACAAGCGAACTAGGAACAAGCATGACGAAGTGTCACCTGTTGAAATAGAAGAAGTGTTGAGGACCAATTGTGCCAGGTCCAGGGAAGACCAATAATAGTCTTATGGAATAGTGGAGCGGATTGTGTGATAGAAGGAAGTATGTGGGCAAAGGCATTGCCCTCGGGATCAAGAAGAAGTCGGGATGTGGGCAAAGGGTTTGTTGTACGGATACAAAGATGGGATGAGAAGTGAAGTTGAATGAAGTAAGATGGGAAGTCGAACGAAGTCCAAACAAAAGCTCTCCGAAGGTATGTGACCTTCTCCAAAGCTTCGTAGAGGTGAAACGAAGTCACATGTTGTGACACTTAAGCATGGGGCTTAACAGTATCCCCTCGTTATGGCCGAACCCTTGAGGCCGAAGTTACGTAATCACGGAGTACGAAATACGTCTTAGTAGAAAACATTTTCTGGACGTCTACCAGAAGTTTCTTGTCCATCCAACATCAGCATGTCGTTCCGCCAACCTATATCTGACGAGCAGCTTGCTCCGTTTCTTGAAGCTGCGAAGTTGATGACGATACCCGAAGATGAAGTACCACCTCTCGTGGTCGATGCAATTCCAGAACCCTATGCGACTCAAAATGAAACAATCTTGACGATGCATCGGGCCTTGGTTGCGGAGACCATTAAGACGAACGCCAACAACACGAAGGAGTATGAAGAACGGAAGGAATTGTGGTATCACGAGACTGCGATAGCCGCGTACTTGGACGCGAAGAAGAAAGCAGATGAAGAAGAGGCGAAGAGAAAGGCTGAGGAGGCAGCGGCAAAGAAGGCTGCTGAAGAAGAAAACGAACACGTGATGGATGCGAATTCGGAAGGTGAAGACGAAGTCGACAAGGATGAAACACCAAAGTTGAAGTTGAAGTTGAAGTCGCGTCCGATAGTGGATTCGGAATCCGAGGAGACCGAGGAAGTGAAAGCGAAGAGGAGGAAGGCAAAGGGAAAGGGAAAAGCCGTTGATCCTGAGGTGAGTAATGAAGTTACTTCATGCTTCGTTGACTAAAATTTCTTTAGTACTCCCAAAACACGTTTCCCGTCGACTACGCAGGATGTCCCAGAATTCCTGTTTGCAAGATTTGCGAAGGCTGCAAAGTACCAGCGAACGCTTGGTACCAGAGGCCTTGCGTAGGAGATGTACTGATGGATGCGAACGACAAGATCTTCTATGTAGGGTCGAAGAATCGTTGCTTTGTCTGTCATATGCGAAGTAACATCTGTTCGTTTACTCGAGACAAAGAAGCGGAATTCATAATGCCGGAGGGCGCAGACGACGAAGAGCTCCAAGCGAAGTTGAGGAAGCTCTGCGACGAACAGGATGCCTTCAAGACACAGAAGGACAAGGAGAAGGTAGAGAGGAGTAAAGCTGGGAAGAAGCCAAAGGCTGGGGACCAAGAAGACGGTTCAGGTTAATGTGGAGGCTTCGGGAAGCAACGTGAAGGCTTCGGGAAGTATACCGAAGGTAAGTTCAATATACTGTGAAGTCCTATTGAAGTTTGAAGATCATCTCCAGGGCTCCAAACGAAAGGTAGTCTCGGAAGAGGACGACATCAAGGTTACGAGTCAACCGAAGAGGGCGAGGATGTTCACGAACCCTGATGGGAGTGTTGAAAGGATTCCACCTATCGCTGAGAGCTTGCATGGGATCAACAAGGCTCTCATAGCAACTGTCGAACTTCTTGGAGATACTCAGGCCGCGAACGAAAATCAAGCTAAGTATCTTCGCGGTATCAAGCTTAGCATGGTGAATCTTCAGTCCGCCATGCAAACACACGTTGCCCAAGTCCACAGCCATATGGTGGAGCTTGAGAGGCGAGTTGGTATTCGGCCCATAGAGGATGAAGGGTTTGTAGACGAAGAAGTTGAGCCAGCGGAACTGGAGGATCTGGGAGAAGAAGTTGAGGAGGTTCATGAAGAGGTTGAAGAGGTTCACGAAGAGGATAATGAAGGTTGCGAAGTGGAGGACGAGGAGACCATGAAGGATCCGGAAGCGGATGAGTTGTAATAGGTTTTGAGGGGCTTTGAAAAGTAATATAGTGATTGTAAATAAACCCCAAAAATTGTATATGTCCAAAAATCACAACCAAAGTGTGATTGTGAAGTGTGACCTTCGGAAGTTCGCAAAGGAACTTCGAAAATAAGGAATGTAATATATTGGAGACGTTGTTCGATCCAGCGAAGTTGAGCGAAGAGTGTTAAGACAAGTGAGGTCCTGGTTTATCAGGATAAGCTTTGTGAAAATCTGCAACAAGTTCCTTGGCGTGTTCGAGTTCAGTAGCAAGTAACCAATCCTTTTCTTGATCAGTTCCTTTGTAACCTAGCCAACTAACAAGATATTGCAATTTGCATTTTTGACACTTGACAATCTTCGAGTCTAGTATTTGAGAGATCTCGTACTCAACAGTTTCGTCAATAGTGACGGGAGGAGGGGGGTCTTCAATACGGTTCGGAATAGTGTTCGGAACATGTGGTTCCAGCATCAAGACATGGAATACTGGATGAACCGCACACATGTCCTGGGGTAAATGAAGTGTCACTGAAACAGGACCAGGTTTCACGATGATTTCGAAAGGACCTAAATATTTCTCTGCAAGTTTCTTTGCAGGTTGAGTAGTCCGGAAGAACTCAGCTTTTATGAAGGCTTTGGAACCAATCTCGAACAGAGGTGATTCTTTTCACTTTCAATCGGCAGGGATTTGATAATGTTTCTGAGCTTTGGTCATAGTGCGCCGAAGTTCTTGATGTAGTTTGTCCAAGTTGGAAATGTAGTCTTGAGCTCTAGAGGACGCGAGTTCATATTCAGGATGAATCACGAGGTTCGGATTGTAACCTTTGTTTGCGAAGAAAGGCGAAGTACCAGTCGTTGCGTTTGTTGCATTGTTGTACTCGAACTCAGCGAGCGGAAGCAACGAAGACCCATTATCTTGTTGATAATTGCAATAGACTCTGAGGTATTGTTCTAGGGTTTGATTCAACTGTTCGGTTTGACCATCAGCTTCGGGATGATATCCAGAAGTGAAATGAAGTCTCATGTCAAGAGCCTTCCCGAGCGAACGAAAGAAGTGCGAAACGAACTCTACACCTCAGTCCGAGGTGACATGTGAGGGAACACCATGCTTCGAGAATATATGAAGCACGAAGAGTTCGGCGAGTCTTGGCGAAGTAATTGTGTCATCGGTAGGAATGAAGATTCCTTGCTTCATGAGTCAGTCAACTACGACCAGGATAGCAGTGAAACCATTCGATGAAGGTAGTTGTTCAATAAAGTCCATTGAAATCGAGTTCCAAGGTAGTTCAGGAACTGGTAACTGCTGAAGTAAACCATAAGGTCTATGGC
>KN837172.1:67765-89413 GCA_000827215.1 Sphaerobolus stellatus SS14
CACCACCAGGGGGACCACCACCAGGAGGACTGCCTCCAGGAGGAGGGGGGCCACCGCCAGGAGGACCACCACCATCACCACCGTCTCCGTCGCCTCCGCCAGGACCACCACCACCCGAAGGGTTGGGAGTACCAGTAGGGGTGTCTTCGGCACCCTCACTGGGGTCAAGCGAAGCATAACGACCAGGGAGATCGGGTTGACTAGCAGAAGCATCCTCAGGAACTGCAGGAAGACCAGATAGGGTCTTTCCACGAGCAGGGAGGCTCGTAGAACTAGTATGGCCGCGGTTTGGTTCGAAAAGTGGTTTGAACACTGAACTGCTCTGGACTGAACATAATGTCCAGTTCAGTTCAGTTCAGTCCACCCGAATTTTTAGCAGGTCCAGTTCAAGGTTCGGTTATGTATAGATTCTAATGACCAGTTTGAACCGGTTCAGAACCACTCTGAACCCATAATATCCATTGTTTTTTCTCAGTCAATTTTCTATATTTTTCAGTCAAGTTGTGCGAGGACTATTCCCTTTCATTTGCCGAGGCTATTTTTGGAATTCACAGCAGAAGCATGAGGCACATCATCTGGCCATGTGCCAATGCGACTCTGCTGGGTCCACCGAGGCTATTTTTGGAATGCACAGCAGAAGCCCAAGGCACATAATCAGGCTGGGTGCCAATGCAACTCTGCTGGTTCCACCTTCTCCCACCTTTCTATCTCCCTCCTCTCTCCATATTCCTCATTACATGTTGTCATTCAAGAATAACAAGTAAAGTAGATTATCTAATCAGTATGTATTGACTTTCGGCTCACTTGTATTTATTACCGCCTTATCAATGCAGTGCTAGCGATCAGTTCAGTCCATGTGCAGTCAGTTCATCATACACAAATCCAGCTGTTTGTCCGTCCGGTTCATGTGCGTTCCACTGATTATTGGACTAAAAATTGATCTAATCATCGCAAAAAGCCCTATTATTTGATATTTTGGGGCAGCTGAAAGACTATGGTCCAGGGTGACCACAAGACCATGTGGTGACACAGCGGTCTAATCCAGCCATTTTTCCGTCCGGTTCAAGTGCGTTCTGCTGATTATAAAAGGTGAGTAAGTTATTTGATATTTTTAAGCATCGACTGATCCTCATTGCAATGTCCGATGCTGCAGCCCCCTCCTCTGCCCAAACAGACAATGCAACATCCCCAGGCTTCAGTGCGACCCCCCTCCCCCCTTCTAGCGAAGCCTCGACTCTAGCACACATTGATGACTTTGATTTCTATGCATCTGAGAATGACGACATCCCCTTAATCATCAAAGGGTCATTGACCAAGGACGGCCCAGCGAACAATTTGTGTGGTCGTCAGCTTCACAAACGTCCTTCACCTGTTGAGAAGGTCGCTGTTGCCCATCAGCCTGTCAGCACTCAAGGTGGCGCAAGTTCCAAGAAACGTACTTTTGATCACACAAAGGCAGGCCTTGCTGCGAAAAGAGCAAGAATTGCAGTTATTCTTTCAGAGGATGAAGCTGAGAATGTCAGGTCTGGTGAAGAAGAGATTCCAGAGGAGGTGTATCAGAAGATCCTAGACAGTCATGAAAGGACCCCGGCAACTACTAGTAAGGCATGTCCGCAAGTGCGCCAGACAAGACCTCAAAATATGACTTGGCATGACCACCAAAGTGCGCTGCAGGCACGCTCCAGAAACATCCTTGTCCACGAAGTGCGCCGTTTTAGCCTCCAAGTAGGTCTTATTGCAGCACCGATGCTTGAATTGGATGGACATTGAGTGTGCCGCTCAAGCCGGTTCGTCATCTAGAGATTCTGTCCGGACTTTGCCAGTCGGCATCCATATCAAAGCAATTGATCGAGTGTTTTAAGAACAATCAGGAACAATCCTATCCTGACTGTTCCTCTTGAAATGGAAGATTTAAACTGGCGGCCTTTGAATATTCACTAATCGGGTTAGTGAGCTCGCAATGCAGAAAGTTTTCTGCTCTTGACTTCAAGCTCTTCTCCATGGCCGACTGGAAGTCAATACTGAGCCAATTGCGTAGTCTTTCTGTTACCATTGCAAACCGTAATCCTGTTTTCTCAGAGATAGAAAATGTGAATTATCTGCAGATATCACATGGTGAAGACCATCTCGAGAATATGCATTCGGAGATCCACACTTTGTTTGGCTGGAGTGGGACGCCTGGGACATTGAATGCAGAAAGCTCTCAGGCAGATTTCTTGGTTGTACATGCATTCCTTGAGGCATTTGCGAAAGCTGAGGAAGGAGTACCTGGTTCTCCATGTCTGGGAAGTATGATTCCAAGGATGGAATACGCTTTGAAGGCATGGTACGTGTCAAGTTTAAAAGGAATTGCCTAAACAGTATGGAAATTTATTATCTCATTTTTTTAGTCAAGATGCACCGAAGATAATCCCCACCACTGCGGACATTTCGGTAGTGTATGTCTAGTTATTTTTATTGTAACTCATAGATATCAACAAGCAACATTTATGGACCTTCCACTGGAATAAAGCGACAAGAACCCCCACTGAAAACTCATGGTCTTCAACCGCCACCCAAAAAATTGCGGATGAATTTCACCACGGAGATGCCCAAAAAGCAGCCTGTACCAAGTAATAACAGTGATGACAACCAGAGCTCTGATTCAGATGCGACTGACAATGAATGGTATTTATTTCCTGTATTTATTTTAAAGATCTATATTCTTACTTTGAAACAGTTCTGTTAGACGAAAGACTGACACACCTTCTACAAAGAAAGGCAAGACGCAGTTGAATGAAGACCAAAGGCGACAGGTGCTACAAGATACAATGGATATCAAGGACATTTTGTCCTTTACTTCGGATTCTGTTGAATGCCGCTGCAGTGTCACTATCAAACTCAATTCTGTACGACGATCTGGACAAATTAGTAAGAAAACTGGGAAAGAGCTTGCAATGCCGAAACCCCGCCGTTATGATCTTAGCAAATGGACAGCATATTCTATTCGTTGTGAATTGAAAACTGGAATCAAGTCAGGGAGCCGCAAGAAGAAGGAATTTGTTAGAGTAAGTTTGAATACTATTACTTTATAACTCTTAGCTGAGTGAGTATCTTTCTGCTAGATGAAGCCTCTCGAGGATTTCTTTCAACAAAGGAACCCCACAGCAATGACTTCTACACAGAACCTCGAAAAAATGGATGTTGACGAGCCCTTAGGGGAGGTCTATGTTCCTGTCGAAGATGGCAAGGGTGAAATTCCATGCACAGGACGAGCTGAAGATAACTATGCCTTGCTTGCCCAACAAGCAGTTACTGGTGACGTTGGCGGCTCTGGAAGTCTTCAACAAAGGTCAAAACTTGCTCACCACTTATTTCAATACAAGCCTTGGGAAACTCGCTCAGACAATAAAGTCGAAGAAAGCTCCAAAGTAATAACAGTGCCTGTTGAATTAGAGGATCCCACAACTAGGAATAACAAGACTCAGCTCACAAAGTTCACGGAGGAGGAGAATGAGGTTCTACAAAGGGAACTTATCAGCTCTCGTCTCTGGCATGTTGACGGCACAGTACCTAATGCGAAGATAATACGCGCAGCGAAATGCCTTCGCCGTATTCTGCCTGGTAGCAAAGTTGGATATTGCCAACCTTGTGCAGATCTTGACATGAACGAGTCATTGAAAAGGGCTCTTCGTCGTGTGAGTGTCTGCCAGATACTTCATGTCCATCTTTCTTCTAACTTCACAGAAAGGCTAGGCAAAAGGCTGTGACTGAAGCAAGCAAAACAGAGCAGGAGCAGCTCAAGGACCATACTCGAAAAGTGAAATTGACATCAAAGATACTGCTTCAAGGTCAATCCCGACTACTCCAAGAATACCTTGATGATCCCCGAATTGCACGTGTGCACAAAAATCTCCAAGAAGGTAATATTGGAAAGGTGTTCCTTGATTTATATCATGAAGCGCAGGAAAGTGACTCACCTCTGTCAATTGTTAACTTCGATGCTGAGTAGTTTTTCAGAAAGGACATTTGCAGGAGCAAGGTCTCTTCATAAAAATCAATGTTGCTATGGCGGATCATGTCAAAAGACTGCATGAGGCAAATCCACATGCACTTAATGGCATACGCTATGACGAAGATGTCATGGCCTTCTGTGTTGCCATGCGCTCTCATGGTCATCAAAGCGCTGCTCAGTACTCTTTATTGAAGGAGGTGATTGGAGGAGTATCTCAGCGTCATCTACAGTTCAGTGTACATATACTATATCTCATGACAATCAAACTAATCTCTGAATTTTTAGTACAATAACGAAGCAAAATGACGACAAAATGGATGGCCCAACATTAAGTCTACATAATGTGCAGCGTCTACAGAGAGCTGCCACCCAAAAGGGACATGTTGGAGTTCCAGTCATCCTTGCAATGGATTGTACAGTGGAAGAATTTTAGCATTATCTCCATTATCCCTGGACCTAAAGAATTACATTAGTTGAAGGGAGATCTGTCACATTGCAATGAATTCGGTTCGCACATTCTTGGAAGCTTATTACCTCTCAATGAGGTGATAGTACAGACGCCAGAAGATATTGATAGAATCATCAGTAAGGTTGTAGAGGATAAATCATTGGCAAGCCAGGTTCGAGTTCTTGTAGGAAAAGTTGGTATATCTATCAACTATCAGTGGTTAATAATACTAACGGAAATAGGTCCCGCTTCCTGGTTGTCCTCCAATAGTTTTGGCTGCTACTCCGACTAGAGGAGCAGATGACGGTGAAGACAATGCAGAATTAATCCTTGAGGCTCTACGACTTTGTGCGCAACTCAATCTACCAGTTCTTTCAGTAGGTGGTGATGGTGCATCCTCGGAGGTGAAGGCACATGAGATTGTCAATGCCGCCACCGAAGAACATACAAGCTATCTTGCATACTCATTACCGAAGTATGGGCTTGAATTTAGTGTTCCGGTCTTCAGAACAGGTCCATTGGTGACTATCCGAGATACTGGCCATGTCTGCAAAGTTCTCCGGAATAACGAGCAGAGTGGAACACATATGTTGACCTTTGGTGATGAGTTTGTTGGCCAGCGAACCCTTGTGGCTCTTCGTGAAATACCTGGAAGTGGTATGGTAAAAAAGGATGTGGAGAATACCGATAAACAAGATGATGGTGCTGCAATTCGATTATTCCACGCTCAAGCCCTTAAAGCATGCATGAGCAAGGATAATAAGTCAGTGAAGCCTCGCTTTCGTCTCGCATTTGCTCTCCATTTTGTCTTTGGTAAGTGTTGGCTCATCTATTATATTCATCCATTGAACAAACATCTTCGCAGGAGAACTCTTTGACGCATGGTTCAAACGTGAATTATCACATGTTGAATGGGCCCGCTCTGCGTTCCGAGCCAAATTCTTCCTGCAGCTTTGGCACGACCATATCCTCAAGAAGAAGAATAGTCTGTTTGGTTTTTTCTTTCCACTAGGCCGTAGCTTTATTTCATCTCAAAATTACAAAGCACTTCATGAATGCTACGACTCGCTGATCAAGCTGATACTTTGTCATATGGATTATTATCCTACACTCCCATTCCTTCCTTGGCAACATGGAACTGAGTGTTTGGAGCATTTATTTGGAATCGCTCGGGCCTTCACCCCAAATTTCACTTACACAGAGTTCATTGTTATGCTCCAGCATATTTTCCTACACCAGGTCTCCCTTCTTAAATTGGCCAAAGCTGGTATTCATCCAAAAAAGGAGAAAACATCAGGCTATGTATTTGATACAACGCTGGAAGAACTTGGTGAGGAGGAGCTCGAGGGATTAACAGCTTTCCCACACGACTCGATCTTTCAGTTGTGGTGGATATGGCTTGGACTGAGGTTAATTCATTGTTACAGGAAGTGAGCTTATTTTTTCCTTGCGCTCATAACTCCGGTATTAGCCTCTCATAATTATATCTCATTTATAGCCTTTGGGTCTCTCAATTAATCCGAAGTTGCCCTTGAGGTTTTCTCACAACCTCAGTGATAAGAAACCAGGGAAAGGTAAAGGTAAAGCACGGAGCATCGAGGAAGAGTCAAGCTCAGGATCCGAGAACGAGGACAGCAGTTACGGCAATGATTTCTACAGAGACATAGAGATTGAAGCAGCCCAAATTGCTGCAAGTGACTTCGCCATGCTCAGTAATCCTCAAGGTGCCAAATATCTTACTCAATCCAGTGCATTGTACAATGTTTCACGGACATGCGCATTAATCAATGACATTCAAAGTGAAGAACTCAGTGCAGGAAGCTCAGTTATGAGTATTTCTAACTTGATTCATTTCCCACCTTCGCTTCAAGGCTCAGTGATTGTGGAGCCCAGTTCTACAAGGCCATCTGTCAGGAATCTTCTCAATCCGACAGAATCTATTCGAGATGGTGACCGTCTACGCTTGACTTATATTGTCACACCAAGTGGGAAAATCAATCTTGAGGCTGTCCTTCGCCTTCGAGCTAGTCACACCCACAATACGGCATTATTGACAGAGCGTACATTCACTTTGAAATCACATTACGAGGTCTATGCACCAAAGCAATTGGAGGAGGCTTCATCGAGACTTGATGGAGCAAAAGATTCCTCTCAATCAAACGAGGTTTCCAAACCCAATAAGGCTGAGGATTTGTCCAGTGACTCTGGTCTGTGTTTCCTTTCGTTTTAAGTATATGTGCTCATTTATCATCAAACAGGTATGAAGCCAAATGAAATATCACACTGAATGCGATTGGCAAGATCCTCTAATGACGAGTTCCAAGCTCTTGTTAAACAGAAAAAGGGTGGCCATACACGAGAAGAGCGGTGGATTGTTCAAGGTGGCGGAACTGGTGCTGCAGCTTCCATTAGTAGTGTCACCTCCACTTCAACGGTGGCAGGTCGCGGAAAGGCATGGGCTCCTGGACAATTGATCATTCGAAAGTATCCATACTTAGATGGAAAATGTAGGTCTTCTTCTCTTGGGCTTGATTTTATCTGCCGATAACACCTACCCAGTACCGAATTTAGCTCAACACGGTATAACTCAGTTGATTAATCCTTTACAAGTGGATGGTTTCGTGATCATGCAACGGAATGAAGGTCGCTATCTTGCTCAAATTGAAGCCATCTATCGGAAAACCACAGCCTCTGGGAAACATGAGAATGTTACCATATTACAATTCAGTGACGTATCTCAGCTATCAAATTTGGCTGTGAAGGTTTTTTTGCAGGTATTTATTTTGTCAGCGCCGTTTAAGGATCAATCTTTGGCTCACACTGTTTACAGGATTATCCGGAGGAGCGCGAGAACTCGTTCTGGCACTAAAGTAAGCACACTGGTGATCTCTCGACGCTTGCAAAACCGCGAGAAGTCATATACTGGTTGGGAAAAGGAGCACTGGAACACGATAAAGGGAGATATTTTAAACTAAACGACTGGGCATTTGAACGGTAAGTGTTGGAGATGCTGAGAAGAGAGAGTTTCGCTAATAATACTTATGATAAGATGGGATATCCTTGGTCAAGAGCACACACAAGAAGTCATTAGGGCGTTATATCAGAAGAAAAAGCCCAAAAAATAGTTTTTTTCCGGGACTTAGGAGAATGTCACTTAGCACCAAATAATATTTATTTAATTGTACCTATGGCGGGCACGGCGGGACGCCACTGCAAAAAAAAAGGCATGTCCGGAGTGCGCCGATCTGAGACAAAAAAGCATGCGCCAAACGCGCAAAAATCAAGAAATTTCCGGACATACCTTACTAGTAGTTGCCGGGGTCCTGTCATGAAGTTTCGTTCTCTCACTATGGTACAGTTACTTATTATTCTTTATCTCATTTTCTTAGGCTGTCCGTCTGCTGAAGAAGAAAGGGCAGACCGATCGTGCTGATGATTGCTGGACCGTGTTTATCCCCAAATATGAGGGAAGGAAGTGTGTTGGTGCAACCTGTAACATCTGTCAAACGTAAGTTATATCTCAGAAAAATTTATGTATATTCTTATCACATTGCCAGAGTGCTTAAGATGTCTGAGAAGGACACATTCCATGTTGGTAGTACCACCAGCTTACGCAAACATGTCAAACGGTATATACATTTACTATTTCGTGATTTAGACTAATCTTATTGTGTAGGAATGCGGAAACACACTATCCTGTTTACAAAAAAGGATGTCAGGAGTGTGGCATTACTCTCCACCATCAAGCTATCCCTGAAGCGAAACAGGATGACGTTATGAAGTAAGTTCCTGTGTTTCTATTTATGAAATTTTGCTAACTCCTTTGCAGGCAGAGCACAATTGATCCCAATTATTTTCCTGCGAAGCACCAATGGACTTCCGAGGGATTAATGGCACATATTGTAGAGATGATTGTACAGGAAGATGAGGTATGGTTTTTATTTCGTTATTTTTGTAACTCCTTTTTATTTATCAATGGTAGTCTTTTCGGCTTGTTGAGTCTGCCGCCTTCCGTAGGCTTTTGAAATTCCAGCGCCCCCAAATGGGCGAACGTGATATTCCCCGCTGCACAAAGATTCGCCAAGCAATAATGGAAAAGGCTGAGCATTTTGCAGATCTTTCGAAGGAATGATCTGCGGTAAGTTTGTTTCTTTGTTCATTATATCTAACTTGAGATTGATACCACGTACAGGGAGTGCCTGGTCTTATTTCCAGCACTTTTGATACCTGGACATCTGATGCTGGTGGTGCCTATATGGGATTCACAGTTCACTATGTGAATGCCCCTAAAGAGTCACTGAACGACTGGACCCTATTCAACGAGGTTCTTGGCTTGCCGAACTTGAAAGGCAGCCATAGCGGAGCAAATCAGGCTGACGTTATTGTTCGTCTAGTCCAGAAATACGATATTAAAGACAAGGTCAGTTAATCTATTTCTTTTATGCTGTCGTTGGATTGATATTTTATCTTACAGTTTGGTTGGGTTACAGGGGATAAAGCAAGTGTCAATGATCGAGCTGTTAAGGTTTTGGCTCGTTTCATTGATCCTACTGCTATGAAATGGAGAGCCAAGGATCGTCGCATAGGGTAAGAGTAATCATTCTTTGTCACAATCTATATACTAACATTTTATCAGATGCCTTGAGCACATCGTGCATTTGGCGACACAGCACTTTATTCAAGGAGTCTCGCCTATATCTGTGAATGAGATGAAACAGAAACTCCATCATGGTGCTTCAGGTAATGCCGAAGGAGACGAGTCAGAAGGGGAAGGGGAGATTGAAGAGGAAGAACTCAATGATAATTTCGACCCTGGAGATGTTGTTGGCAAGCTTCTCACAGCTGTGGAGCAGGTTTGTTTTACGTTATATATCTATATATATCTATATATATATATTAAGTCTAAATACTGATGGGTTAGTTTAGATACGAGCATCGCCACAAGCTCGCAACTTCCTATGTGATCTCTGTAAACAAAATAATATCACACTGAAGGAGCTCAAACTGTGGGCTCACACTCGCTGGGGTTCCCTCTTCAATTTCTTTGCAGCTCTTCTTGAACTTAAGGAGGTTTGTATTTTATTTTAGTCTTGGATCAATTGGAAGCTGATAAGTGTTACAGCCTTTCGATAAATTTTGTCTGCTTGCCGATGATAGTGATAAAGTGCCGAACCTACGCAACAAGAAGTATCGAAACTTCAAGTTGACAAAACAAGAATGGATATCAGTTGAGCTTATGCATGAGGTTCTTGCGGTACACTTCATTTTATCTGTTATCCTATTCCTACTAGTATCTCACGTAATCATGTAGGAGCCTTATTCTGCCACACAATCATTCTCTAGCAGTGGTCAACCAACCCTCGCATTCGGACTCCCGACTTTAGAGTATCTTCAATATACTTGGGAGACATTTAGTCATCTTGACAAGTTCAGGCTGGTGAAAGCGGGGCTTCAAGCAGGTCTGGAAAATCTGCAGAAATGGTACAAACGCACAGACAATAGTAACGCTTACTTGTTTGCTTGGGTATGTACTCAAACAATTTACTTCTTGAGTCACCTGCTCACCTCCATATTAGTGTTTGATCCAACGTCAAAGATGGCCTACATTGAAGAACATTGGGACGATGAGTGGACTCAACATGGAAAGAAGCAACTTGAAGCAGTGGTAAATTTATTCTTAACAGCTTATAACACAGAAATCTAATGTAGTGTTATATAGTTTGACAGCTATTATGAACCACTTGCACCCCCAGCTAATACACAGTCCATTGAGGTATCAGAGCCAGGTAAATTGACTGTTAATAGTATATGAGTACTTCTTTGACATCATTATAGGGTCACCGAAGAAGGGCTACTATGCCAGAGAGTGGATGCGTGCAGCTGTCCGTGACAGGTTGATAACTGAAAGAGCAAAGCGTAGTCCTCGTCAAGAACTCAATGGCTATCTTAACTCTCCACTTGAAGGCAAGTGTGATGATATTATAAGGTGGTGGGGTGTACATCACTATTTTGTTTACATCTAGCATATTATTTGATAGCCTCACAATTCTCCAGCATCACCAAACACAGTATCCGACCCTTTCTCGAATGGCACGTGATTATCTAGCCATACAGGGCTCTGCTGTTGCGTCAGAACGTACATTTTCAAGTGCTGGTATTACTGGCACTGACCAACGCAACCGTCTGCTGCCAGAGACCTTTGAGGCCCTGCAGATTCTTAAGTCTGGGTATAAGAATGGATTTATTTCTGCTGAAACTGATACGGCGAACTCTATTAAGTTTTGGCAAGCAGAAGAAGACTTGGAACCTTTATAGAATATTTGTATATCGGCTAGTTCAACTGTTATTATATACTTAATGTGTTTCACTGGATACTGAACAGGTTTGAACTGAACTGAACATAGGACCGAACTGCCAGAACGTGTTCAATGCAGTTCAGCTTATGTAATCAGAACCAAACCGAACTAAACTAACAGTTCAGTTCACGGTTCGAAAAAAAATGGAAAAAAACCGGACTGAACTGGACTTCGGCCACACTACGTAGAACGAACAAGAGTACGATTACTCTTCGGAGTAGTACCTCAACCACAACCATGAGAAGCAGAGGGAGCTTTCTCGGGCTCGAGTGAGGATTCGTGAGATGTATGATGCGAAGCATTACAAGCTTCGTAATGTTCGTCACGAAGTTTTGCATCAGCGAGGATCTGAGCTAAGCGCATGCCTTCTCGCATAACACGTTCTTCGGTGTCAAGTATTGATCCGACCGGCTCATATTCATATATTATTTTCTATCCATGTTCTATTCATTTGACTCATCCACTTTGTATTCGTTCATTCAGACCCTTTTCCGCGCAGCTTACTTTCCCTGCGCAGCTTCCACCCTTATTACTTTCATGTTGACTCAATCAATTGTTTTCCGACCGGATTCTTTTATCTTTCTTATCTGTTTTATCTTTTTCACCATGTGCTCTTTCTCGCCTATCATTCAGCTGATTATTTGACCCTTCAATATTTACGTTATTTTCCCACCGGCTCCACATGGTGTATCATCACACCATCATATGCCAATTATCTTTTTATGATTCAGCTTTGATTATATTTTTATCCAATGTTTTTCCACTTGGTTATTTATATTTAAATACGCTCATTTTGTATCTACTTTTACTCAGTCAGAAATCAAATCTCGTATTCTCTGTTAACTCTACTCTTGTCTGTCCTTCCGCTCAGGTTTCATTCCCACTTGGCTTTACTCTTAAATCTACTCTTGAACTCTGAAGTAGGGACAATCTACGACCGTGCAGGGCGCAACACACAAGTTGAAGCCAAGTCCCTTCAGTACAAGTCATTGGCGTTTCCGACCGGAAACGTTGGCTTACCTCTGCGCGGCTTACCAGGTGTATTCCGTATCAGGACGTAACATTCGGCAACATTGAGGTTAGGCTTGCCTAATTCCACAAGCCTAGGTGAAGTACATGCAATGAATTGTTTGGTTCCAGACATACAGATGAGGGAGTCAGTCGGAAATACTGTTACAGGCTGATCCTAACGAAGGGTTCCAAAGCGTGACCGAAGTAACGAACGAAGTCACACTAAAGAACGAAGGTTAGAACCGAAGGACTTGGCTTCAACGTCGTAGGTTGTGCCACCTTGAAATGTACGTGTCCTTAATTTGGAACAGATTAGAACCAACAATATAAGAGCAGATTTGAATACCGAAGTTCCAAACGAAGTGTTTGAATGAAGGTAGGACTTCAGAGTAAGATCAAAGGTTCGAGGTGAAGTTCGGAGTTGATCTTCGAAGGTCGTATTCGGTTTGGAGGTAATAGAGGTCTGAAGTATATAGAGGGAATGAGCACTAGGCTCGAGTTATAGGAGTGATATACACTAAGGTCTATAAGGCTTAATGGGCTAAGACGTAAGGGTCTATTTTCCGACTGGCGAAAACTAGCTAAGATACATGTACTTATATACTATAAGTCCATGGACGAAAGCAGAAGGAAGTCTTACAAACAAATAAGTCAAATGCGGAACATAACACGAATAAAGTGATAGAACAATGGGTATATGTGTATCATTGAATAGCGAAGGTTCGGGAGAATATATAGATGAATAATGTGAATGATCGAAAAGGTATGACGGACAAATATGCAACACGAATATAAGTGAATGGAGGATATATCATGAGAACAATAAGCGAACGGAAATATGCCATAAGAAAAGATAAGCGAATGGAAACAATACAAACGAACTAGGAACAGGCATGGCGAAGTGTCACCTGTTGAAATAGAAGAAGTGTTGAGGACCAATTGTGCCAGGTCCAGGGAAGACCAATAATAGTCTTATGGAATAGTGGAGCAGATAGTGTGATAGAAGGAAGTATGTGGGCAAAGGCATTGCCCTCGGGATCAAGAAGAAGTCGGGATGTGGGCAAAGGGTTTGTTGTACGGATACGAAGATGGGATGAGAAGCGAAGTTGAACAAAGTAAGATGGGAAGTCGAACGAAGTCCAAACAAAGCTCTCCAAAGGTATGTGACCTTCTCCAAAGCTTCGTAGAGGTGAAACGAAGTCACGTGTTGTGACACTTAGGCACAGGGCTTAACAGTATGACAAATATGAAGGCATCAATTGTCTCAGGAAATTCACTCCAGAGGCTCTGTCACAAGTTTGGGAGCTAAAGGAACAACTAGGTGCAGAAGAACTCTTTCGATTTGTGCCACCGGCATTTGCAAGGAGATGCGAAGAGGCATTAACCTCTCTCAATGTCAAAGTCACTTTCACAAACATATGGGAAGTTTTTCAACAATTATTAACTCTTATATTCGAAGAGCTCTTGTAATTGTAACTACTAAGTATGAGTAGAACTTCAAATAGTAATACCTCGTAAATAACCCCACATAATCTGTAAAGACTCCAGTAAGTGGAGAAATAGCCTAAGTGAAAGCCCGCCGTCTATTTGGGCTCACTAGTTCGCAGTCACACAAGTTGATAGGACCGCAGTGTATTGCTTGAGAGCGAAGAGCGAGATACTACATGGTTACAGGAAAGACAAGATGATTCGTAAGCTAATTGAGTATCCATTGAGTATGCCTGGTGCGCCAGGCTTACACTAGGGCTTTTGAGGCGAAAATCCTGAACCAATGGCTTTCAATAAAATATCTCATAATAGCTTTGGGGTTAATTACCTCTGCGAAGAGGTCCAGAGCCACGACGTGCAGCAGATGTGATGGGGCGAAGAGATGCTGGTGCCGCAGTCATGCTAGGTAATGGTACACCTAAACTTTGGAAGGATGGAAGAGTCAGTCGATCAATTCGGGATGTGTGGACAGTCTTTATTGTTGTTGATGCAAAAGCTGGGATGGGTTCTGTATGCCGAGGCTCAACTTGCAAAGGGGAAACTCCGGTGAGGTGTAACTTTGTGCAGTACACATTACACTCATGATCACGTAGGAAAGCATTGATGGATTTGAGACCATCATCCTCGTGTGTCCATTCACCTGAGAGGCTAATAAAGAGGGATCAATTAGAAGTTATACCGGAAAACGCAAAATTTACATATGTGTGAATCTGTGGATCATAGAGAACAAGCTCACCATTATTCATAAAAACACCTTTCCATAGCAAATCAGATTACAATATTAACACAATGCAAAAAGCCCCATACCTTGCAGATCGGCCACAATAACAGTGTGCTCGCTGTCCACCAAGACAGAATGTGTGAATGCGGTCATAATGTGATCAATCTCAGTGCAAACACTGGGACTGCACCCACCGCCATCACGTCCAGTAAAGCGAAATTCAGTACGGTTGCTCATTTCAAGGATGAGTGTGGCCAAAAATGTCTTGTTGAGCATGCTTCTTGTCTCTGGAGAGCCATAGGATGGGGTTGGCGACAGATCATGTTCCAAAATGCCAACGAATGCACCTGCTGCATTGAACCGAATGGCTAGAGAAGCACTTAGGATGAGGGAAACCATTAAAAGTAAGCAGAGGAAACATACAGGGCAAGAAACATTGTAGTGTTTCGCTCGGTGTTGAAAAACTCCAAGGTGATAGTTTGCTTTCATTAGGGACATCAATTCATACTGAAGAACCTTCTGGCTGAACTCATCTGGGATGCCAGAGAAATAATGCAAACCCCCGAGCTGGAACAAAGCCATGCAGCAATCCTTGAGGTAGCCCTGTAGTTAGTGATCATTAATATGAAAGAATTTGTGCTGTGAAGTACAAGAAAATATACCTTGAAAGCCCACTTTCGACTGCCCTTTCCCCAAGTAGCCTCCCATCGCTCCATTACCCTTGTTTCAGTAGGATGGCCAATTTTTTCTAACAGCGACCGTCTCAATTATGCGTGATTGATGCAAGAGCATTTCTCCATTGGAAGTAATTATGCATTCGATTTCCTTGAATGAATGCATGTCATAGGAAGAGTTCTCAAATGTCGGCTGACAGTGGTAGGGTGACAGGAAAGGTATAATGTCATCCACCTGCTTCTCCTTCGGAAGTGCATCCAGCGATGGCACAGGGGATGGGACTTCTTCAATCGGAGACTTGGAAGCTGTGCTTTTGACTGACAAAAATTTAGCGAAGGGTAGTTTCAAATAAACAGCTGTTCGCACCTTTTGCCTTAGCCCGAGTGCTACTGCGCGTGACATGTGTAATAATAACTGAGTCATTTTCAGACATACTCTCCTCCATTTTGTCACTGACTTCATCCTTCATAATGTTAGCCAATAGAAACAATAGAAAACCAAAACACTATACCTCCTCCTCATCATCCACTGATTTGCGACACCTTTTCGCTCCTGCTTTGGACGGCTGCTT
The DNA here is from genome assembly GCA_000827215.1 of Sphaerobolus stellatus SS14. Taxonomy (NCBI): domain Eukaryota; kingdom Fungi; phylum Basidiomycota; class Agaricomycetes; order Geastrales; family Sphaerobolaceae; genus Sphaerobolus; species Sphaerobolus stellatus. The sequence goes on from KN837172.1 coordinate 83,030, forward strand.
GTTCCGCTTGCGACTTGAGGTAGTCTCATCGTTGTCCTCTTGCCATGAGCAACATGTAAACAGAAAGAAGAAAAGCAAGAGACACATAAGAACTTACCTGGTAATATAAAGTTAACCTGAGAGAGATAGAACGTCTCTGAATATCGGCTATGCAGAGTTTATTTGCAACAGTCAGGTCATTGAACCATTTGCCTAGGGTCCCGACAGTCTTGAATAACTCCTTGAACCGCACAGACTCCAAGTTCACAGTTCGGCTTTCCTTCATTGCAAACTCTACATTGTCTCTGTAGTTTGGTAAATGGATGGTGCCTCTCCTGAACAAATAAAAACAAAAATGCACATACAATTCACAGCTTGGGCAGGGTGTCCTGCAAGTTGCTGGTGCTTCAGCCCAACCTTCTGGCACAGTGAGAAGAAGTCCCTCAATGGCTTTTTCAAGTGAAGTCTTAGGTGAACAGGTAAAATCAATTGTGTTCATTGAAACCTAGAACATGATGTTAATTTACTCAGGAGAAAAAGGCTCAAAGATTCACCTTTTGTGGTCGCTTGGTAGACCCTTCACAGTAGAAAAGATAAACGATAAACTTGATATCTGTATGAGTGGTGCTTTTGGAGATGTCAGTTGCACCATTTGCCCTGCGACTTGCTTTTCTGTGGGCATCTTGCTTCATGCTCGTATACACTGTAGCTTTCTGAAGCCCATGATTCTTCGGCTGACACTCCAAGCGAAATTCGCTGGCATTCGCGCTGTGTCCCCTGGCACTGACCATCAAAGAATCAATGGAGGGAAGTACCAAGCCATCTACCATAAGAAATTGGTCGTCAAAAGGGAAGCTTCAAAATAAGATAGCCACACACCATGTTGCTCATCACCGACCTCCTCATTGGATTGCTCCACCTTCGTATCCTCAATGGTGATGCCAGCAGCAAGGCATCAACCACAGATAGTTTGATTCTCATGATAGATAACGCCACAAGCATGGCAATAGTTGAGTTTCTATCAGGATGTTAGCAGCAGCAAGACACAGTTATTAACAGAACATACCATTATGGTGAGTATCTCGGTGGGGGATTTACCCTTCTTTCGGATGCAACGACTGCATTCTGTGTTAAAAGATAGACGAATAAGTATAAGACCACAGCCAGTGCAGGTGGGCATGGCAAGAGCAGGCTTGACGCATAGTCGACTGCAAAGAGACAAGCTTTTATACCTGTAGAGTGTTGAAGGGTCAAGGTACAATTATGAGCAGTGAATATTTTTAGGAAATTTTTGGAGACTGCACTTGAATTGAGAAGGACGGGTTTCCAGGTTGCGGACGGCAGCTGCAAGGGCAATGACAGCAGTGACTTTAGGGTGTCTTCGTCGTTTCCACTGCGGGCATTTCTATTGAATTTTGAGGGAGCCATGCCCTCAGTTCTGCACAGAGTGTTCCCCAGAGATTAGATCTAGGACAGGGTAAGACGAATATGCCTAGTGAGCATGGTTGCAAGTCGACGAGAAGAACACAGGAGTAAAACACTTAAAAACTTTCGGACTGTCTTTGTTCCACCCGGTCGCAATATGTATGCACTTTCGATGCACTTCTCAAGTCCACACTTCCAAATATGCATATGACATTCGAAAAAAAGGTCTATTCCACTGTATACATCGTCTACATTGGAAGGAAAAACCAGAATGGAGAAGGGAGACAGGAGCAGGAGAGATATGGGGAGACGTAAGCGAGGGTTAGGGTCCGTTGACGTCATGTCAGCTGCCAAAAATAGCGAAAGAGTGCAACAGCATATATGGTGCTCAGAATTCCACAGGGACCTATGTGCATGAATACTTGGGTTGAAATGTCTGCCGGGATACTCAAGTAGACAGCAGTAGCTTATAAAAGCTTATATAGGTTTAGGTTGTCCCAAATACAAATATTCATTCTCCAATATCCATAGATCAAAGATCAAAGACCAATGTTTTAAGCTGGCGCCACTCGGGCACCGTACTCTTGTGCAGTCAGAACTCAGAAAATTAGAGAACTATTGAATAATACCCATTAGAAAAACTAAAACCTGAAAACGAAACCCAAAAACGAAAACCCATCAGTGAAAAGCCAACGATCAAAACCCATCACTCAATTTCTTAAGCTGGCGCCCGTCGGGCTCCGTAGTGCAGATGAAAGACCAAATATGAAAACCCATTACCCATTACCTATTACCCAATACCCATTGTCTTAAGCTGGCGTCCGTCGGGCTCCGTAGATGTGAGTGAGGCAGACGTCACTTGAGACCCCGTCGATCTTCGTCGCCGTGATTTCTGGCTTATATACCGCCTTTCCATCGCTTACCCTACTTAAACGTGAATCTTTTTACTCCTAACAAGTAAGGTTGCACTATGTCAAAGTTCAGTCTGGAAGGCAGCATTGCAGCAGAGATCGGCTTACTACCACAAATTATCTCTGACAGTCAAATAAATGCTCGTTCAAATGGTGAGAGTCATTCTTCGTCTGTTATTGTATACTTTATAACGCAGCATGATAGTGGCCGCAGTGACATTATTGGGTTTCGATATTCTGCTAACTCTTAACTGCGAGGTCAGAACACCGACGAGTGGTATTTTCATTTCATCGATATTCTAATCTTTATTTATTTCAGATAAAGTACATCTGGAGGTGTGTGACTTCATAATTGCAAAGCCTAGCTGATATCAAGTATGCGAAGAACGCGATGGTCTTTAGCGAAGACAGCATATCTAATAGGCAGATACATCGGATTTATAAACCTCTTGTGAGTCTCATGGCCAAATTAGTTATCTGCAATTTTCCCAACTCTCAAAACATCCACAGGTTTGCCGCTACAGGTACAGTAATGGAATCGTTTATTGGGATTTTTTCAGGGTAGAGTTGTGATATTTCGTCTTGCAGCTACTACAATGACAGGCCCTTCCATCGCCGTAGGTGGTATTACGTATACGGATTTGCTTTATCTGACTGGTTTCCTCGTCAGTTGTATGTTCCTCTCTGTTTGAAGAATATGTAAACGATGGCTATATAAGATTACTTCAGCTGCAATGCATGGAAGTGGTATAACGGACTGTGGGTGCCCTTAAATTTTAATTTGATTTTTATTGAACACTTGCCATTAATTTGTAGCTGGAATATACTGACATCTATAACGCCATGTAATATCATCCTATACTTACGGTTGGATAGCTTATACTCGGACTCACCCCTTGGTGTGTATGCTCGTCTCTTCCGGACCTCCGCAAAGCTGAAAATCGCCCCATAGCGCGTGTCCTGTTCTTGACTTTATTCTTCCGTGAGCATTTTGTGTAATAGCTTCAATGATTCATCCCAAATTTTCCTTTCTTCAGTTGAATTAGCGGTCCGTTCTTCCTTCAAGTCTGTCTCTAAATTCATATTTGTCTGAACAAACAGATAGGCACATATTACCATATTATCTCTTTTTGAGAAGCAGCTGTCTGTAATAACAATCTCACAGATACTCCAGTCTCTGGGAATTCCATCGCACGTTCTGTTCGGCTGCTTGGTGAATTTGACCGGTAGAAGTGTCTTATTTATCGTTACAGCGTACGTGAGGCAGCATATTTATATTGACTTTTCTTTAATATGTTTATACAGGATTCCTAATTTGATACTATCATGTCAGTGAAAAATCCAATTCCTATTCCCGCAGCTCTATAATCAACACGTAGGCATATACCTTGGATTCGCCCTCAACAAATTCTTCAATCATGTCCGAGAGATATATGATATGCATGGTCTATATACCATACGAAATAGCGACAAAATTGCTTTTGCTTTTGCTTTTGCCCTTCTTTTCCGGGACGGGGTCGTCATTTATGCCATGTAGGTCACGTCCCTTTTAGCTCAATACGAATGTGACTTAGCGCCTCTACAGGATCTTTGGTAAGCTACCATTATCGTAAATGCGAATGGGGTTTAACAAGAGACTGCCCGTGTCAGTTGTCGTTCTCATCAACGGAATTTTTCTCTGGGGATTCCCTAACCGTCTGATAGAAGGTGTTGGAGAGTCGTAAGTTATGTTGGCCCTTTTCTGGAATTTAATCGAGCTTCTTATTAGATGGATAACCTGCATCTGTGCTTTGGCGGTAGGCATTTCCCTTCGAAATATTTCACCTAGCTGATGTATTGCACTGTTCCACAGAGTTCACGTCTTTTATTGATACTCCGAGGGGACCCATCGAATGCAACGGGAATATACAAAACTGGAACAGAAGGCATTATCCATGCTACTGCCCCAAGCGCTGGGTCATATTATGAGATGACAACGACTACTGCTACTGCGGGTGTTCGATCTCGAACCTTCGCTTCAGAAGTCGAAACTCTTGAATTGAATATTTCAAAAGATACAATTTTGATCTAGTCAAGTGGTAAAACAGGATTGCCTTTTCGACCCTGAATCATTGTCCACAGACAGTGATCCATTTTCGAAGCATTGGTCTTCCGAGACTGCTATCTATTGGATCTATCTAAATTAATTTGACTTATTACTATCTGTAACTATATCCGAGACATCTGATTGGATTTTGAGGAATTATTTAATGAATAATATGGCAGAGTCTTCACATATACTCCCGATGAAGATACATGTTGCATTTTACTCTCTTATATTGGATGCATTCTAATATTCAAGTGACATAACAAAATCTTCCTGGGGTCTATTATCAACATAGAAATCGTTGGCCCCAAGACGCTACTGTGTATGTTTGATTACTAAATCTGATGTACACGACGAGAATTAAAATACAGCAAAAGAACGCCCCCCTGAGTAATCGCAGAAGAATTGTGTGTTATCCAAATAATTTTGTCTATTACGTTCATTAGGATCATAAAATCATTGTTGTTGAGTTATAAGAATTAATGTCTCGATGTTTTGGACCTCATACTCATGGTACGCATCGTGGGGACTAAACCAACCAACCATCAGTCAATTACAGCAATGAAGGCTTGAATTCCACTTACACATCATCAATCCCTTAATATCCTTCACTGTCGCCTGTTCTATGCTCTTGCGCAACAACAAAACACGTAGGCACACCCAAAGGAGCAACAAGATACCGAATGCGCATGGGATGAGCCAGTACAACGGCGAAAGATGGAATGTACCGCCAAAGACGACGTGCAACGGCGGGGTATAGATGATGAATATGCCGAGGCAAGCACCGGCGAAGATACCAGCGAAATTGTAAGGGTTGCCAATGGTCTGACGACCGAACGGGAACTGAAGTTAGGAACATAGGGTTAGGAGCTTGTTACATTTGAGGATAGATGGCGAGATACGTACGCTGAAACGAGCCTTAACAGCGAAGACGTTGAAGCATTGCATAATGAAGACGCTGAGATAGACTATACATATCATCATCAATTGGTGTATCCGAATGAATATAAAGATGCCATACCAATGGACTGAGCCTGCGCGAGTGCATTGACTTGCTGCGCAGCCTCAATGGTCTGGCCTTTATGGTTGATGAAGGGCGGACTTGATTTGGCGAAATACAGCTGCGTCTTCTGCGCACGACGCAGATCCATGGGCGAGAACCCGTTCTTAAGGAACACTACGAAGTAGCTCACGATCCTACAAACATCCCACCCTATTAATACAACTCGAACTAACACATCGGAGAGAAAGACAAACATACCCAGCAGCAAATTCAATCATACCTGCCTCCAAATACGCATAGCTCAACAACTTGCCATCGACCAAGGTCTCGTTCTCCGTCTTTTCCAGCTTATCTGCCCACCATGCACGTGTGAACGGCGCACGAAGCTTGGTGACGAGTTGGTTGAGTTTACTGGGTCCGGTATAGCCTTGCGTCTCGGTATCGTGGCGGAAAGTACGGGTGCGACGGAGGGCGCGTTTCTTGAGTGAGAGAATAGAACTTTCGTTGACGGGTTTGCGAGGCTTGAGACGCATAAGACCGTCTTTCGATTCTGGGGGATCCCAGGCAAAGGAGAGCTAGAGGAAAATGTCAGTTATAAGATACTTATTTGGAGAGATTAGTGAATAACGTACCGCTACGAAAAGTTCGAATCCAAGATCTAGATGTGTCGTTAGCGAAATATATCTGCCAAGTTGTGAAGTATACTCACCAATAACGAGAATGAGGATAGCGGACAATGGCAAAGGAATCGGGACGACGACATAGAGCAGCTGGGGGATAACCTCCGGCGTACTATGCGAGATGGTGTACCTAACCAGCCATAGTCAGCTTGATATGATCTAGTAACATATAAACAACACGTACTGTATCGACCGTTTCAGGTTATTGAAGATAAGACGACCTTCAGCAACACCCTTGACAGTAGATGCAAAGTTATCGTCTGGCGTACGTCATCAGTCAACATATAGAAAGATACAAAG
>KN837172.1:89903-103666 GCA_000827215.1 Sphaerobolus stellatus SS14
ATCAAGTTAATCTTCCTCGCAATAGCCTCCGCCGTCTTCGGATGATCTCCCGTAACCATCATGACCTTAATCCCCGCCAGCCTCAACGTCCCAATTGCCTCCCTCACGCCATGTTTCGGCGGGTCCTCCAGCGACACGAGCCCCACAAACGTCAACCCCTCCGTCGGATAATTTACCTGCGACCTCGAGAATCCGGTAAAGTCCTCGGGGTACTCATGCCCCGGAAGGAGGTATTGCGCACACGCGATGACACGGTGTCCACGCGAGGCCATGTACGTGTAGGCATCGTCGAAGGAGGCGCGGAAAGCGTCGTCGATGGGGGTTTTTCGGCCTTCGTTGAGATAGTGTGTGCATTTGGCGAGGACGCGCTCGGGGGCGCCTTTGAGGTAGGTGGTGAGGTAGCCTTCTGAGTGGGTTTTCTTGACTGTTTTAACCAAGTCAATTAGCTCCTCCGTAATAGCATAAAACAATAGAAGAAAAAAGAGGTACACACCAATAACCAAAGCCCACTTATTCGTACTATTAAACGGCACCTCAAACACCTTCGGATGCTTCTTAAGATGCGCGTCGTATTCCCCTACAAGCTGTCTCCCCGCGAACCGCGCCAAACCCGTCTCGGTGGCGTCGCCGAGGATCTCGCGCTGCTCGAACGGAACGTCGGACTTGTCGAACTTGATTTTGGAGTTTAGGGCACAGATGTCGACCATTTCGGACATGCCGGGTGCGGAGATGGAGAATGATTCGGTTTCTTGGGCGTCGTTGTTTGACTGGAATGTTTATGGGTGGTGAGTATGTGGGGTATGGAAGAAGGGTAGAAAGAGAAAGGAAAATATACCTGGAAAGCGGACGTCATTCTTGTTCCATTCCATAGGTTCGTTACGGTCATTTGGTTGCGCGTGAGTGTGCCGGTTTTATCAGTTGCCAATAACGTCCTAAACGATCTCAATCAGCTTCCCATCCTCAAATAGATAAATAACAAAAGAAATACTCACAAAGCCCCAAGCGTCTCCACACCTTGCAGATCCTTCACCAGTACATTCTGTTGCGCCATCCTCTTCGCAGCAATCGATAACCTATCAAGCACAATACCGAATCAGTTGATGTCCCATATCATTGTCAAGCAAGAGAGAGACTCACAAGAGCGTAACGACACTAGGCAACCCCTCCGGGACGAACGCAACCAAAACAGACACCGCAAACGTGAGAGTAGTACCAACGTTGCCTTTGTAGACCGTGCCGATTCCGATTCCGAAGAAGACGAGCGCGAAACCGATGGCGATTGTGGAGATAATGACTACGAAGTGTGCGCTGTATTGAAATGCGGTGAGCATCCATAGGAGTATTGCTAGAATGGGGACGGACGTACATTTCGGTGGAGAGAGGCGAGTTGATCCCGCCTTCGCTGCCAGTGAGTCTCGCGATTTGACCTAGCAAATAGATGTTTGAATATCTTTTTCGACGAGATGAGATACGTAAGAGTGCACATACCGATAAGTGTGTTATCTCCTGTCCTTACGACAACTGGAACAAATCAAATCAGCAACCCGTCTGCACAAACGTCAAATCAAAAGAAAACTCACTCCCATAGCCCTCGCCACTAACGACCAACGTCGAATTAAACACAAGATTCTCGGCCTCCACAGGACGCGAAGGCGACCCGTCTGGAAGAGGCCTGCGTTCTTGAGCCTCAGATTCACCTGTCAAGCTGGAATTGTCGACTTTGAGGTCCGTCGCGCCGAAGATGACGAGATCAGCGGGAGTTTTGTCGCCCATGCGCTACATTCGGTTGGTTAGGTTATCATTTTGGAAGCAGGGATGGAGGAAAGGCGTACGATAAAAACAACATCGCCTTTAACGAGCTAATCACATGCATGAGTATCTTGTAGGGTAATGTGAAATAAAGGAATGAAAATGCGTACATCGGCGGCAGGGACACTCATGAGTCGACCGTCCCTGACGACGCGACATGAGGGCGGGATCATGGCGAGGAACGAGGCGAGGATAGCATCTGCCTTTTGGAGCTGGTAGAACTCGATAAAGGCGTTTAGGACTGTGGGCAGGCAGGGAAGAGAGAGGTTAGTTGTGATTCAGTGATGGGAAAGGCGTGAATCGGGGGGAAAGGAAGGGCGTGTAAGGCTTGGAAGAAGGGACGTACAAGCTACAGCAATGAGGATACCGCCGAGATACGTGTTCTGAAAGTTTTGCTGTTGAATTGGGAGGTTAGGGAAGCTTACTTAGGCTTGGCTATGAGGGAGGTACATACGTGGAACTGGATACCAAGGACGACATATTCGAGAACTAGGGACGCGTGAATACACTGAAGAGGTGACTACATGCGTACATACTACCGGCGATGATCTAGGATCGAGGTATGAGTATGTTATCGACACGGAGGAGTGATTGTATGCGTGCTTACCAAGAGAATATTGAACATAGTCAACAGGCAATCGAAGTACTAAATGAATCTTCATCAATGCCTTTCTATCAAATGAATAAAATGAGCTACTAACCTTCCTCAACGCACTCTTCTTCTTCGGGGGCGTCAATACATTCCTGCCATCGGTGGCCAAACGCGCCGCCGCCTCCTTCTCATCCAGGCCATGCGACGCACCCGGATCCTTCGTCACAATGCTCGTCAAGAGCACCTTCTCGAGCTCATCGAACCTCAAGGAATGCTCCTGAATATCGACCTTGTCCATGTCTTTCTCATCTTCCTTGCCGGTGCCATGCGTCTCGGTGCGCTCGAGGTGGTCATACCCAGCTTGAGCAAGTTCCCGCTCTTCCTTGGTAAGCTCACGACGCATCTCGGGGCCGCGTTGACGGGGAAGACGTTCCTCGATCCCGTGGTTGTGTTCGGGTGTCACGTCGGGGAACGCGACGCTCCGCCCGTGCGCGACGGCGTCCGCGCCAGGACTGGGGACGTCCTTCTCGTTCTCGAGGACTTTCTCCTCGTCGTACGTGATGTCCAAAGGTTCGACATTGGGGTTGGGGACGTTCTCGTTGTCGGGCATAATAACGGGATGGGGGGATGGGGGAAGAGACCTGGGGGAGGTGGTCTGAGGTGTGGAAAAGCGATTTTACAGCTATATAGACATGGGGCGGGATCCGGGACCGTATCCGAGGTGTGGTCTGGCAGGGGTGTTTAGCTAGCAGAAAGGTTGAGGCGCGTGGGCGAGTGTGGACCAAGGGCGGTAAAAATAGACTTCCATCGGACACGGCCTGGGGCTTTTCGGAACTTAACCAGTCATTTTGCTCCTTGCAGCTGAACGGGCACTGTATCCCTGTCAACGCGTAATTTCTGAGCAGGCGAATATACCCGCGAGACCGGGGCGTCTCTGCAGATTCGAAATTCTCCGTAGACTCGCTGTCAGCGTCAGAACGATACGTAAGTTGAAAGGGCAGATATGCGGGGAAGAACCTGAGCGTGGCAAGCTTCGACTCCAGCAAGACTGCAAAGAAAATTATATCCATCAATTGATGTCAGCCTATAAATAGCCACCACGTACCTCTGCCAGATCGACGGTTCAGACACGAATAGACAGCATACATGCTCGCAATCCGGCCTAGTTCTCTTCTCGAAGCCGAACCACTCGCAATCAACGTCCACGCACGTGTATAGTACAAGTGACGATATCTATGATAGGGTATACAGGAAAACTTGATAGAAAATTGTTGGAAAATCCCTGAAAATGGACGTAACGATTGTCCCACAGCAATACGACGCATTCCTTCTAGTTCTAATATTATTCCTTCTATCAGGCTTGCCACCGTCGAATCGCCGTATCTGATAAGCTTGACACTGGACACCTCGTTTTAAGATAGTTTGGCTTGCTGTTCAGCGGAGATTTGCCGTAAATGCCAGTCTCCATTGGCAATGGGATGTCTTCTCCGAAAATGCTGCGCCCCGTGGAAGATAGAGTGAGAAACTCTAATGCATAATAGCCAGAGGGGGCCAATTTCCAACACAGGCCCAACTAGAAGAGGAAATATTGTACGGTTCGGATTCAGCGGTGCGGTGAGACCTGAGACTGGTGCGCTGATCATCACCGGTGTGCGACCATGATCAATAGACTACAGCTGCATATGATTATCCTCCAGGGTCCTATTGTCTGTCGAGATAGGAGGACATTGATATCTGCAGACACTAGAGTGCAAGAGTAGATGGGAAAGGTACGGCATTTTCAGACTCCGCCCGCTTTCCTGTATTCAACCAGCGGCCTCCCGCTATCTCCATCTCCACCCCACCTGCCCTTTCAACCCCAAACAGACATTCTTCTTACGATTCCTATCTCGAAGTTATATCCCATTACGTATCAGAAATATGATTTATTCCTCGAACGATGACGACGGCTGCTTACGATCGACTGATGCCAGCGACTGGAAGCCCTACTACCTACTCGAATTAGACATCGAGGTCGTCCATCTCACGCTCGACGGATTCTTCAGATGTGGCTGCAATAGTATTCCCAATCCAGAATTTGTCTATCCATTCCTAGAAGAAATACTGACAGTCGAACATCTCTGGAACGCGAAGCGGGCACAAGACAGATGTCACCGATTTTGCTCGCAAGATATTGGAAAATATAGATTTTCAAGGAGACGATTAAATTATGACTGGTGCACACCTGGACTCTGCAATGTGCGGCCACACTGCGACCGCCATCCCTGACCTTGCTTGACGAAGCCTACTCAAGAGATATTGTCACTCTTCATCCAAGAAGAGGGACGTGAACAAGATCAATTGATTTAACAGCCCTGCACTCCAAGCCGTGGCGCAAGCTTTGGGGGCCTTCAACCGCAATTTGAACTATGCCCGTTCTTTTACTCGAGCCCATCCCAATACTAGCAAGGAGGAATCTAATATGATGGCGCAACGCTTCGATATGGTATGTTTTGAATTATGCTAATAAAATGATATGCCTTACTAGCACTTAAAATCCAGATCATCCCTGTCTTCACCCTCGTGGGGAATACACCCATTTTCTATCTAATTCCCATCTCTGCCGTCGTAGCCAGGGCCATCGGCAAGGGCCTCGTCTCTCCCCATCCCACGAAGTTTTATTGCTGCTGCGCCACAGGGTATCTCAAACAACACTCCTACGGCATGGCCATTTGGGTCAACGCCGCATCGCCCTACAGATGTTCGAAGCCTTCAAGCGGTTGACTCCCAAGTCGCTTCTCATCGTCCGAACCTGGCCGTCCTGCGTGTATCGAACCTATTAAATGCACGAAGAATGTGTATGACCTCATCAAGGAGGATATGAAAGCCAATGCGCAGGAGTCGGTAGACCAAGGTATCGATCGCGATGAATATACAAGAGGTTTCGGGAGTTATTTTGCTGAAATATCGGATCGCCTGAGTTATGCCTTGGATCTCTACCGTACCCTGTATGACAGGCATATGCCAGTGGATGATGATGACCATTCATCTTCCCCGAACAGTGACATGGACTCTTAATTATTTCCCTCAAGGACAACATCAAGATTCGAGGCTCAGGCTGTTGGCCGCGCTATTTAAGTTTTGCGTGCATCGGATCCATTTTCTTTAATTTCCCTTTGAGCCCTTGCATGAAACGAAGAGAGAATGGAATGGAGTCACCCGAGCTCTAGGGAAACCACATGCAAGCACAATTCAATTAATGGGACAAGGAGCTTCTGGGACGGAACGCCGCGAGTATGGCAGTTTTCCGGTCTACTAATGCGATGTTCAATTGTTTTGCCGTCATCGATGGTTATTCGTTGCTTTCCGAAGATTAGATAGCCTTTGCAAACTAACTACATCAAATCTCAAGCTCGGAGAACCTGAATCAACTGGAAACAGATTTGATCCATGAAGAACTTGAGTCGGCAAACAGCTTGCCTGTTGCACACAAGCACTGAAATTTGTTTTTTTAATGAAGTTTTAAATAATTATAAATGGATCATGATTTTTCTACCAATTTACCGTAATATTTATATTGCTTAGTACTCTTGATCTCATCTCACCAAACGACTTACAACTCCTGCAATAGTAACTATTTATGAAGTTACTTAAATTTCAGAATAATCAAGCTACATAATAAGATCCTATTTTTTTCTAAAAATAATATGCGTATTTTAAGTTCTACGGATTGTCTACTCGGTCCGCTTCAATCATAATTTGGGCCGAACCTACGTTCCTCTTACGAATCCTAATCATCATCATCATCTCTCCCATCAAGTATCTAAAACCCTTACCTATGAATTATTTACGACCGACTACTACCAAACAGTAGAAGCCCGACCACTTGGAGGAACTCAATGTCGAGGTCGTACATCTTATCATCAAAGAATTCTTTGGGTGTGACCACGAAAGGCTTCCCAATCCTGAATCCAACTATCCAGTGTATCTGGAAGAGATATTGACATGTGAAACTTCCTTGGACGCGAATGAGTGGATGGCCCGGACATTCTTGGATTGGATGGAGTCGATTCTGAGCCTGAGGATAATGGTCGCAAGAAGCCTTCCATCATGCACTTCGCTATCGACTTATTGCGATATATGGGTTTCAAAGGACATGTCCTTTTTATTGCCAGTAATCACACCATGCACTTCGAGATGTGCGGCCACAGGCCGATCGCCGTTGCCGACCTCGCCTTGATACTAGTCTACAACTTTGCCGTGACTGCGTCAATTCGAGACATCGCATTGGAAGACGCCATCCCACAACGCAACTTGATAAATTCACTCCGGCCGATCTTTCTACTTTTCATCCAAGCAGAGTTGCGAAGGAATTCCTCTGACTGAAATGGATTAACGGGCCAGTGACCGCATCCACAAGTCATGGCGAATGCTTTGGGTGCATTCAATATCAATAACGCGGCTCATCGATACGCTCAAGACCAGGAAAATATTTACAAAGAGGAGCCGCACGCGTTGCAAGACTTCGATATGATATAGTGTGAATTATGCTAATAGTGTCTGTTACTATACCAAGCCCGAGTCCAGATCACCCCTGCCTTCAGCTTTCAAGGGACTACGCCCGGTTTCTATCTAATCCCTGTCTCTGCTGTCTTTGTCACAGCCGTCCAAAAAGGGTTGGTCCCTCCCCATCCCACGAGAATTTACTTTTGCGACGCTGCACAGGCACTCGACCATCCTTCCGATCATGGTATGATCCCGTTAGCTCAACGTCGTCTCATCATACAGATTTTTGAGGCCTTCAAGCGTTTCACCCGCAAGTCACTTTCCGAGTTATGCCGTCTCTCGTCACTCAGCGATTCTCATCCTCCGTGTATCGATCCTGCCACTTACACGACGAATGCTTATGATCGCATCAAAGAGAATATAAGAGCAAATGTGCAGGAGTTGATCAACAAAGGTATTGATCACGACGCGTACATTAATTGAAGGCTCTACAATTATAATGTATGACAGCCAGGTGGACAATGAAAACTAGTCCTGGGAGAGTGGCTACCACATATATTTATTTGTCTTCCAGGCTGTTGGGCTGTGGAAAGGACTCCAGAGTCTGGGAGTGTGCCAGTTCTGCGACTATTATCTTTTTGGACCTTCTAGTGCATCGGTATGTTGATAACTGTGATGTATAAATTGTTAATTAAACTCGCCGAGGGCTTTCTTTCTTCTCTCCCTGTTCCCTCTTCCAGAATATTCCAAAACTAGTCTAGTAGTATGGCAATTTATATAAATTAGATACGCTTTACCGAACCTCGAATAAGATTTACATATTTAAAATGATTTAATATCTTCAATCATTAAATAAGTGAGTTGTAATGTAGCTATGATTAGTTTAAGTGGGATGGAAGAAGAGGTTTACTATGAGCGCTTGTATGCTCTCGACGTTTTGCCTCCGAGCCGTGGGAACGAACTCACTTCCATCCATCCATCCACGGCCCATCACCTCGATTATTTTCCATACGTACATATATTCTGAACATATCTGAATCTCTATCTCTCCCATTGCATGTCTGAAATATGACCGATACATCTAACTTACGATCGACTGCTGCCCACGCCTGGACGCCCTACCACTTGGACGAACTCAACGTCGAGGTCATCGATCTCACCGTCGAGGACTTCTTCGGATGTGATCGCGAAAAGCTTCCCAATTCAGAATTCTCCTACCCATTCCTTGAAAAAGTGCTGACATGCGAAGATGCATCGAACGCGACAAACAAGTTGGCACGCAGCTTCTTGATGTTAATGCGGAACGCAGCACACACTAACAGCAACAAGGCCACCGTTTCGCTCGCAAGATATCGGAAGACATTAATTTCGAAGATGGTCCCATTGAAATTTCCAACGAGCATACCATGTACTTCGAAATGTGCGGCCGTAGGACGACCGTCATCACCGACCTCGCCTTGATAGACCAAATCCGAGATCCCGCTTTGATAAACGCAATGCGAACGCACACCGTGACAAATTCAATGTTAGACCCCATCTTGACAAACTCAATCCGAGCTATCTTTTCGCTCTTCGTCTGAGCCAAGCGGCGGCGTTCCCCCGACCGAAATGGTTTAATAGGCCAGTGGCCGCATCCACAAGTCGTGACGAATGCTCTGGGTGCGTTCAGCGTCATCCATACGGTAAAGATTAGGAAAATATCACCAAGGAGGCGGTCATGTTGGCGCAAGACAGGCTCGATATGGTGCATTGTGAATTATGCTAGCAATCTCTCTTAATAACTTCAAGTCCGGATCATCCCTGCCTTCACTCTTATGGGAACTACACCAGGTTCTATCTAATTTATATTTCTGCTGTCTTGGCCACGGCCGTCGCCAAGGGCTTAGTCCCCATCCCACGAGAGTTTATTTCTGCAACGGCGCGCACTCGACCATCCCTGCGTCGGCATGATTCCGTTCAACCAACGCCGCCTCATTCTGCAAATGTTTGAGGCCTTCAAACGTTTCATCCCCAAGTCGATCCCCGAGTTGTGCCGTTTCTCGTCGCTCAACGTTTCTCATCCTGCGTCTATCGATCCCACCACCTACACGACGAATGCTTATGATCTCATCGAGGAGAGTATGATAACAAATGCACAGGAGTTGGCCAACCAAGGCATCGATCGCGACGCGTATGTCAATTAAAGGTTCCATAAGGTGCATAATGTATGGTAACCAGGATGGCTGTGAGATTGCTAGCGGAGCTTCTGGGAGTGTGCCACTAATACTTACTCCAGAGCTTTGCGGGTAGTTTCCTGGTTTACTGTATTACTCTGCTAATTTGACCGGCGATCGTTCGTTATTGCACTGTTTCGTTCTCTGTTGCATGCACATTTATCACTAACGATAGTCCCATCGGCAAATGCAACTGTGCATCCGACTCGGACCTCGCTGCCTGTCCATCAGTTTTGGGATATAGTGTATTTGGTGGCAAGATGTCGGAAATGTTATACACTTACATCCTTCACTCCATCATCTAACATATCGCTTAACCTAAACTCAACGCCTAGGGTACCGTGTGCTGGCCGGGAGGTATTAAATGTCGAGATGTCTGGAGTGGTGGCTTTTGGCAAAGTTGTCAGACCGTTTCTCATCAGGCGGAGTCGTCTCTGATAAATGTAGAGAGGCATCTTCAAGGGCGTCCACTATTCATATTGAAATCAGTGTCAGACAATCATTTGTGGCACAAGTAAGCTGTCGTTTACCGTCTCAGGCTCCAAAGCGTCTTTGTTAACGTTGCCAAGTTCTCTACTAATGTGTCACAACTTCTGTATGCGCCCATACGACATATCGAACGGCAATGAAACAATCCATACATACTATAGATGATGAAGAAGTGTTGGGAGAGAATGATGACTGAGTCTATTGAAATGGTAAGCTTCATTCACAAAAACCAAATATAAACACTCACATCATGGAGAAGGGCGAAAGGCTAACAAGGAACAGATGATCTTATCAGTTAGTACACTTCCAGGGTGGCTGGAGAGTCATTAAAACCTCAAACCGGTTTCATTTTGGACGAATTCTATGCCGAAATAAACTTCAAAGTTCAGGATCTAAACTTATTCCACACACATTCATCTAAGACTATTGATGGGGATTCTGGAATTCCAGATTGCTGGGTGTCAGTTGTAACAGCAACAAAATGTCATTACTATGCGCTTCAGTGGCAGAGCGGAGCTACATCGTGACGAGAATGCTTCGCTATCGGTACGATAGATATGCACGAAGGGAAGGAACTTACTCGACTTGCTGGAGCTCTCTATAATCATCCGAAATTGTGCCGTTAACTGCCGGGGCGATAAGCTACAACCAAGAATGTGGTTGAACTACTTACTGACGTATAAACTCAGGAAACCTTGAGAATATTTGCCTTTTTAAAAAGGAAGGGAAAGACGGTATGGACTGTGTATTGTCAAGCTCATCGAAGGACCTGGATCCTTGGTATTTACCCATGGCAGTCTGCAATGAGTGGTCAAAGCGTCTTGGTAAGATATTCGCGAAGTAATCTCTCTTCGTTACAGCTTCTGACTCTGCCTTGAACATAGCAACGTTTATCAGGAAGCGATTTTACAGCCCAGAAGTTCAGGTGACTTGAAGGATTGTCAATTTAGGTGGCCTTTCACTCTAGATATTCCTAACCGACTCAAGATTTTGCCTCTGGAGTTCTATAAGGTTATGGTGGTGTAGACGTCGATCACCTTTACCTTCAACCTTGAAATGCGCCAACTTGGAGAAATCCAAATAGAGTCGCAGAATTACAGTACTAGCCATTGTTCAAGTGTCTCCGCATAAAATTCCGCGTTTCGGAGGTTATAAAGACCGTCCTTAATTCTGTCAGGCTAAATATTCTTGAGAATAAGATAGGAGAATGCTTGCCTCGACCGTGCATCCTGTGCCGATGTGATAATGTATGTATAGCACCGAGAAGATCTTCAGAGAGAAGTACCAGGAAGATCCCTGATGACTGTTGTTATCATAGCGGCTCCTTGCAATCCAAATGACACAAGGAAACTTCTTACCACAGAGTCATCTGAATGACCGGAACGATCGACAGGCTGATGCTGTATGTTACTATTTGTGTTGGCACTCGATGTTGGGTGTTCCAGCAGTCATCGGAATGCATTGCATAATAATAAATAACCCCACCGTGACTCAGGTTTCGGGTGAAAGAGGCAGCGTTTGATATGTTCCTTCGGTCCAGAGTCTTCCAGAGTTCAGTTCTGATTCTGAACCCTTCTGAACTTGGAGGTTTGTCGACCGTTTTGCCGGATGTTTAAGGGCGCCGAGAGTATTTGGCGTCTATTGAATATTCCCACGAACGATAACCATTGCACCTCAAGGCCTGCGTCCGACAGGCATCGGATGTCTTGTAAGTTGACAGCTCTCTAGAGCCAAAGCAGAACCACCCTTTCAAATGTGCATCGCAAAATGATTTGCGTTTAGACTACTTAAACTCTCACGGTTACTGTTAGGGATGGCTGGTCGCCGGTGAGCCACCAATTACAGGTCGGAAGTGAACTACTTACTACTTGCATACTCTGTTTTTTTTTAATGCCTGGAGTGATTCTATGTTGCTAATGAAGCCATGTCTGCCTTGGTTACCCATGATTCGTAATGTGGTCACAGTGAATCGAACATCTTTATTACGCAAAGGGGCAGGGTCGAATCGTACCTTATTATGTATAGCCTTGCAAATCAAGATTACTGAAGCGGACTGGAACACAGGCCAGGAATATCTGGTTTCCTTGATTTCTCCGAGTCAGCCAAATGATTTCTTCAAGAGAATCGCCGTAGAGATCAGTTCTCAAATATCTCGGTGAGTAATCTGTTGATTTTGGAAGTTCATCTGAGTAGCTCACACGACTTTAGTACTTTCCATGGCTTGTTGAGATAACAATGTCAATGACCATTGTGCGAATTAGAATCATTATTGGGCACGTGCTATAGTTTCACAGTTGGCAACGATATCTCATGTGTATCAAAGATTGCTTCGATTTTTACAGAAATGTCTGGTGCTTTGATGCCCATAGAAGTACCTTTCCGTGCTTTGTCGCGTGTAAATCTTCTCAGTTCCTCTGATACCTCAGCTTTTATCGCAGTGCCATGCAGTAAACCCCGAACGGGATTCCCGCATGAACTCGGTCTAACGTCGACCCCCGATGATACAAAAGAACTACATATAAACCGTTCTTTGCAACTATGTCATTCATTTTGTTGTATATCTCATAGGTAAATAACGGTAGAAGCATCATCTATAGGCTTCTTCAGGCCAACCTTGGGAAGGGGTTATTGAACACAACTTGGAGTTCCTGATCGTCCTTGGGAATCTGTCCTATCTGGCAATATCTGGCACATCAAATCATGATGTGCTCTGCGATGCCTACAATGGAGCCAAGTATTTCGCCTGCAATTCCTTCAACAAACCAGAAACTAGACCGAAATAACTCTGAACCAGCTTTATATCCATGTTGCATGTATCGGCTGGACATCAGAAGATACACATCTTCCAAAGGCGGGGGGTGACTGAAGTCTGACAGCCGAGTTTTGCAAACATATTACTCTGAACCCTTCTGAGCCCAAAATGACAGACGGTTCCTATACTACACGCTTTTCAGATGGCCAAAACTCACATGCAGTTCCCACTCCAGATTGCTATAGCTTCTCGGATCCAGGATCCTTGACTTTCAGTTCGTTGGCCATTCAGCGTACTCACATTCATCACTGGCCATATTGGTTTATAAGGGTGATCAATCCAACTTTGATGTACCGGAAGTAGAGTGTTCGCCATATTTACCTTCATCAATTTGCCTCTCCACCTCAGTACTCCAGGGCAATCGTTTATTGACTTCCTTTCGGAGGAACATACGCACGAAGTCCGATATATATCAAGGTGGATCACACCAGCTCTCGGTAAAGCCTAATGTCTCTCTCGCTTCAATCTCTAGCAGAGGATAGTCTCGTAAACTCGCGATTAACCGGTTTGTCTGGCTTTCTCTGTTTAATGTGGAAAGATTCATTTACCATTAATTTAGTCGCGGCTTTGGCTCTTCAATCCTACGATATCTTATTGACTTTTAATGACGAGGTAAGTAATGCTCCTTTCACTTCTAAGATACTCACTTATTATATCTCATGCCAGGTTAAGTACATTTGGAGGTAATGAAATCTTTTCTCTCTCTCTGTTCATTAGTGTATTTAACTCGGATCTAGAGGGAAATGGACACTCATCAAGTCTATTTACTTGGTCTGCCGCTATGTCTCTTTCATCAATCTTTGGTGAGTTAACCCCATTAGTCTCATCGAGCTTGATGGCTAATATTTGTTCAGGGTTTTCGCTTTTGGTAGGTTCCGAGTAACCTGTGCCAGTTCTATTCATATTCATCAGCGATTCTTATACAGGCGCTGCAAGTTCTAACCCCAACTCTACAGTACGTTATCTAACTCCAGAAAGGATCATTGATGTACTTAACCCGCATATAATATAGTTGTTCGTAACTATTCACTATCAACCGGAAAGCCTTAACTAATTCAGCTCACAGCTGCAACGTGTGGAAATGGACCATTACTGTGTATGTTCCCCCGTCGATATATATCTGTTATCTGGCTGAATGGTATGCTTTCTTTGATAGATGGATGTCTTCGACCACCGTTACATCCGGGAATATCATCCTAGGACTGCGGTTGCACAATCTTTACGGGAAAGACGTGATCGGTATGTCGTATGGTTCCGTAATATCTAAGTTCACGCATTAATGTTAAAATCCTGCTTCTTAGTGCGCGTTATTTTAATTCTATTGTTTACCAGTTGAGCCGTTCAACTGTTATAATCGGAATCA
>KN837172.1:139930-152784 GCA_000827215.1 Sphaerobolus stellatus SS14
CTCTGCTCCCACGAGCATTACTACTTCCCGCACCTCCACCACCGTTGTCCCAACATCTACTGGCGCCTCCAACTCAACCTCCAGCGGTGCCTCCAACACCACCAGCGGTGCCATCGTTACCAAGGGTAACATGGGTGTCCTTAGCGCCGTTGTTTTTGCTGTTGCATTAGCATCATTGTAAATACCGGAATGGATGATACCCTTGCGCCTTGTCCATCAGGTAGCATGTCTTTCGTTCCCGTTACTGTCGCTTCATAATGTTGCATCTTGAGTCAGTATATTACGCTTGTAGTGAAACTAATAGATGTTGCGAACTTTCTCCAATCTCCTTTGACTGAACTTACATATCTCCATTGGTGTGGTCCCCGCAAGTACCTGTAAGTACTGGATACTTTTCAGGGCGATCATTGGCCCTTGTACTCTTGCTCTATCAGACCAGACCTTATCAAGAATGCTTGTCGTTCCCTGTCAGCTCAGGTCAGCTCCTGTCGTGCAGTGTGTTTTGTTGATTCTGTCATTGAGCCTGAGCACTGCATATGAACTGCATGTTCCTCAGCTTGCATCGGCGCCCTAGTGGTCATCACCAATCAACTTCTCCAACAGAGATACTTAGGCACCAGGTCCAATGGCTCGATAGGAATAAAACAAAGGTAGATTGCAAACGAATGAAATTACTGAACTGTGCAAGTAGGATAAGTAAGTACGTTGCAATGCAACACCTACTGCGACATCATCAGACTACTATGTAGTACTACTGTTGTCTGCATATGCCGGCTATTATATTGGGCCCTCAGTTGCGGCTAGAAGAAAAGAAGCCCCGTATATTTAGTGGCAGAGGAACAATCCTTCGTATATATAGCTTGAGCCTAAGAGTATCTCGGGATTCATGTGTAACTAAGTGAACACCAACCTTAACTCAACCTAACTCAACGTGACTGGTGTAAATACAGTCAAATCAATTGGCACTGGTAATGTAGTGACAAAGTAAATCTCATAGGAGCGATGTATTCAAATCGATATTATATAGCGAGGGGAAAATACATACACAAGTAAAAAGATAAATTATAAAGAGAAATAATAACTCCATAGCTTTGCTATACCTTCATGACTGATGATGAGAGAAACCCACTTTGGCTTCATAATCGAAGGCATCTGGAACGGCGGACATGGAAAATATGAAATCAGTAAATATTCGCATGATAAGGTGAAAGAGAGACGAGAAATGTTTCAGGTAAGAGCAGAATAAAGGATTAATCTCATTCCTCGCGAGAGGCAGATCGTATAATAGGGAACACATAACGTGTTCATCACAGTAACCATAAATTGGTTTAAAAGCAACCCGGGGGGAACTGTTACTTACCTCCTTACTCTCTGGTGCAACCAGACGGCAAATCAGTACAGCCGGCCTCCACGCCATATGTGAAGTACCCACATAAATTCTGGGGTTGGGACAACTTGTTTTCAGAGGTTAAAGGGATGAGTTCAACAACGAACATGGTGTCAAGAAGTAACCCGTCAGAACATAAACGATGGTGGGAAACACTGATAAGTGGCTAAGGTCGGACTTTGAATGACTTAGCCAAATTATTCGACTGAAGTTCCAAGGACCAACAGTCGACATGTCCCAATCTACTCAGGCCGACCCTCGAGATCCCAGCGCAGAGGTTCCTCTCTCTTTGCCTAAAGCATGGAGAAAGGAGGCTCCTGGTAAGTTATATCTCTACAATTAGTGATTAATTGTAACTGACGTGCTTGGTTTCGTTTCGTAGACGGTTTAGCTGCAATTTCCATGTTTCTTTCGGGTGCGGTCATGGTGATGAGGAATCGGTATGTTATTTATATTCATACTGTCTATAAGTATATTATTAATTATTCCTATCAGTTACTTCGCTTGGCCTGCGTTACTTGTGGCCGTTGCGAGCTATGTCAGCGCAAAGCCAATGCGTCAAAAGGATGGAGGCTCAGGATTTTCTGGCATAGTGTACGTGTTATAGTCTTACTATGAGTTACAGCAGCTGATACGGATACCGCAGATTTGCATTTGCAGCGATGTTCTCGGCCTACCTCCCATTCCTCTTCCTCCCCAACGTCGCACCATCTCAAGTACCTCTACCACAATAAGCATTATATCAAATTACTTTCGCTTCTCATTTACTTCACATGTAATAGAATAAGGGTATTATTTATACAGTTTTTATGTGCATTCCAATGTCTATCATCCAGCATTTAAAAGCCGAAGGGCCATCGGATATCACTGGCCTCACAACGTTCAAACTCCAACTTCGATCTCATGGGCCTTTCCAGGCTCTATCTCGTCTATGACCTTCTTCACGGCATCTGGAGAATTCTCAACCTCAATGACGCGGCGTTCCTTCGCGAGCAAGCCCTTGAACTCCTCTGGCTGAACGTCTTTCTCGAAGTCGAAACTAGCGAGGCCACCAAGAGCTTTGGTGACGGCTTCAGAGAACTTGGCAGGGTGGGCCGTTGAGAGGATGATCTGAACTGTGTCAGGAGTGCTGTTTGGTGGGAAAGGCCATATCAGATGTTATGTGTTATGGACCGGGGAAGTGACGAACCATTCAATGAGGGCCTCATCATAACGATTGTTGCGAACGACTTTAGCGGCTACAATACCGACAGTGGTATGAGGATCGGCAACATAGTTAGATTCCGTGAATGTGTCACGAATGCCTTGTAATGTCTATGAAAAGAGGACAAAGATCAGTACTGGGCTCTCACGTTTATAGAACAATCTTACATACCTGTGCATCGGTTATCTTCTCTGCAACAAAGTCCCTCCTCGCTGTCCCCAGAACAGACACGGGAACCTGAGCCTTTCCATTACTCTTGAGATTGGTCATCCATCCATTCACAGTCTCGCAAGCCTTCTGTCTGTCTCCTGAGTCTTCGTACGCAAGGTACCAAAGCAACCTCTCAAAGTTACTCGAAACCAGGATATCCATGGCAGGGCTTAATGTCTCCTTCACGCCAGCACCACCTTGGTGACCATCCGAAGCACCATTGGCGGGGGCAGCCTCTCCAACAGGGAGAGGTTCCGAGCTAACCTTCTCATAACGTCCGCTCTTCCAAAATCGGGTGAGGATGTCATTTTCATTTGTCGCAATGGCGAAGCTGCTGATGGGCAAACCCATGCGCTTGGCATAGTATCCTGCAAGGACGTCGCCAAAGTTACCAGTGGGAACAACGAATTGGAGGAAGGGGAGGAATTCGGTTCCTATCGACTTTTTGAGGTGGAAGTAGGCCAGGAAGTAGTAGACGGTTTGGGCGAGGATACGTGCCCAGTTAATGGAGTTGACAGCCCCGAGGTGGTGCTTAGCATTGAATTCACGATCGGAGAAGAGGGTTTTGACGATATCCTATCATAAAGCATAAATCATGAGAGCACGGACGAAGGCATGTATGGATGCTCTTACCTGACAATCGTCAAACGTCCCTTTCACGGCAATGTTATGGACATTAGCATCCGTTACAGTAGTCATCTGTGCTTCTTGGATAGGTGAAACGCGCCCCTTGGGGTGTAAGATGTAAATGGATACATCTGCTTTGTTGCGCAAACCGTAAATAGCGGCACTGCGGACATGTTCAGCTAAATCGTTCAACAATGCTATTCAGTAGGCGTACCTTCCAGTATCGCCGCTAGTGGCACCAAGAACAGTAAGGCGTTCTCGGGTTTCTCCCTCCTTTTTATTGGCATTTCTCCTCTGTAAGAAGAACTCGAAGAGGTTTCCTAATAACTGTAGCGCGACGTCCTTGAAAGCGAACGTAGGTCCATGCCATAATTCAAGGATATATCGTCTATTATCGCCGCCTTCCAGCTTCTTCAAAGGGGTAACATCGGGATGACGGAATGTCTTGTATGACTTCTCGACCAGAGCAGTTAACTCTTCTATCGCGATCTCGGAGGGCGAAATGAAGAGTGAGAGAACAGCCACGGAAAGCTGTTGGAAGCTGTATGGTGCCCATTTTTCTTGCCAATCCGCTGGTAATTGTGGGATTTCCGTTGGAATATAAAGACCTCCGTTTGGTGCCAAACCAGTCAGCACGGTCTGTCTCCGGTGTCAGTCGGTGAATACATGCGTGCATTCTCCACGCACCTCTTCAAAAGATAGCTCGGTATCGGCGCCTCTAGTTGAGAAATACTTCATGCTGATCGTTTCACAGGTGAAAGTAGTAATATGTTTGCTTTTAAGTCTTCTATGAACACTGGCACAAGCAAGTGTCGAGTCAGGCTTGTGTCTGTCACACGTGCGTGACGTTATTGCAGATTCGGATTGAATTCAGATCGATCGAAATCGCAAGAAAGAAAACATTACTATTATTCCAATATCCCAAATACAACTAGTTCCTACAAGTTTGCACACACGACAATATGGAACATAAGTATAGCAAAGGAAAAACAAAGCTGTCAGAGAGGATAAGAGCGATGAGATAGAAAGATAGAGAGAAAGAAAGATAAAAGGAAAGAAAGAAAATAGATGGGTATCGAGAGATTTTATCTACGGATTCGCTTCCGTCGATTCTTGACATCTGCCACACTGACGTGGCTTCTAGCAGGCGAGGGTTCACGGGCAGGGGAAGTCGGGTCTTCAGGTTCTTCGGGTTCAGACAATTCAGAGTCGACTTCTTCTCTAGGTCTTTTGCGTTGTGAAGGATTCTCGGGCGATTTATGACCGTTGACAGCAGGTACAGCTGGTATTTCCTCCTCTTCTGGAGGCTGAGAGCCAACTTCACGTATTGGCGGTTTCTGGGCAGCTTGGCGCTTGGACGGGGAACGAGTCGGCTTGGGCACGCTGACAGGACCGAAGACATCGCCGTTATTCTCATCATCGGCGTTCTCTTGAGGTTTACGGGCCTTGGCACGAGGTTTGGGACGGGGCTTGGCTTTAGGTTTAGGAGCCGGAGCTGGCTGCTCTTCTCCCTCTCCTTCGGTTCCGCTTGGTGCTTCGACAATGTTTTCAACTTCTGCTTCATCATCATCTGAGCTGACCATATCAGCTGATTTGCCAGGCTTTCTTCCCCGTTTGCTCTTGGTCTTAGGATTAGGAATATCTACGAAATGGCATTAATAGATGTCAAATGAATGCACAACGCGCATGTACTTACTCTTATCCCTCGACATTGATGTGAACAGTCTTTTCTCATACGAACGGTATGGATCCCAAATCTTAACAGCCTCAGGCTGTAATTTAGCCTGCGCCATAGCTTGGTCGAGATGGGCTTTGCTATATAATAAGTCAGTAAGGAGAATCAGATTTAAAGAGTGCTACTTACATCTTCAGGGCGTCTCTGCTCTCAACGGTGGACAACATCTGCTGTAGAGCACGGAAAAAGTGCAAAGCTCTCCTTATCATCTTCTTATTCTGTGTAGCTTCATATGCGGCAAGTTTCTTCACGATCCAAGAGATACTATTGAGATGCACGACGACAACATGTTCACCGTCCAATCGCTTAATCACGGAGAGTTGGGCACCACGGATCACGAAGCATGATGTGAGTGCCCGAGCAAGGGCAACGGTATGCTCGTTGGAATCGCGACTACCATCCAAAGACATCTCGAATGACTGAAATATTATTAGTGAATAAGTCAAGACAGCGATAACAGATTTGACTACACCTCTTGCAGAGTCCTGACAAGAATCTCGGAGACTGTCTTGCCTTCTCCTTGGAACATACCGATGTCACGTAGGAAATCAATGACTACCTTAATGGTGGCATCGAAGCCTGAACCTAGGTGGCCGTAGTGCGCTAGGACAACTGCGCTATGGCTTGGATTGAGGACGCCCACACGAATTGCACGTATGAACGCGGCAAGGAGGGCATTTAGGATGTACTCTCGTTCAAGCCTTGAGCGAGGCAACGTATGCGGATCTGCGGGGTAGTTTTAGCTATGTGTATCAATCAGAAAACCAATTGTAACTTACCAGGCGTATCCTCTCTGCGTGCCTTTCTCCTGCCCCTCTTGCCTTTAGTCGTTTTGCCAGCATCATCATCGACATCTTTATCATCATCGTCCTTCTCAGTCTCGGTGCCAGCCTGAGAGCTCTCTTCATCGGTGGTTTCTCCTTTCTCGGCTACTTTCCCTACTTTCCACTCACTACCGATATCATCGACGAATTGCTCAATTTCGGCTTGGATATATCCCGCACAGCGATATTGAGTTTCGTCGTCCATCGATAGAGGGAGTGCAGAGGCAAGAGTCTCGTGTGTGCCATAGAAGAGGATATGAATATCAAGCAGATTGTGGAAAGCCTGTGATGAGATATTCAACGTTGAGATATGGTATTAAGAAAAGGTGATACGTACTGCTCTCCTAACACATTCGGCGGGCTTGGAGTCACTCCCCACTGCGAACTCAGTAATCTTCTCAAGTACCGTATTACGCTGTTCCTCTAACGTTTCACTATACTTGATGGCTTCTTCACTCGGGGATGGGTCTGTACTGAGCCTTCTTGCTTTCCAGGCAAGATGCAACGTCAGTAGACGGAGAATCTCTTCAATCATCTAAAAACAAACCGATGAGATCGAGATCAATTAACAGATAGGTCAAATACGCACTATCTCTTCCTCCTTATAGCCAAGTCGACCTCGATCGGCCAAGGCATTCATGATATCCCATGCACTACTCTGCTTTCCACCCTCATCTTCTTCCATCCACGATGAGATATCGCGCATACTGGAAAGCATGACGAGACGTGCAGCAATAGCACCAAGCTTATGCACCTCATCCTCCGAGAAGCCTGCAATCTCGAGTTCTTCCCGGCCGGCAACAACGTCCCTTAATGAGGTTGACAACTCTTCTTCGAGTTCAAGCATCTTGGTGGTGTTGGCGTTCGCAAGAATGGTTACAGATGCGAGGTGTTGGATAGTTGCGGTGGCATGACTGAGTGTTATAGGAGAGGAATGAGAAGTGAATTGCTTGATGACATCGTCCCATAAACCTTCATAGGCCTGATCAAATTGGTGTCAGCTTCCGATCATTAATGAGTTCTGTAAGATCCAATACGTACGGGAATCATGCGCATATCCAAATACAATTCGAGATTCATAAGTTGAGGAATTGTGAGAACGTCGGCGACGCGATTGCTATCGGTTTGATGCTTCGCGAAAAGACGAGGCACTCCCTTAATGAGAGCTCTTGTCATATCAGAAATGATATTCTCTCCTTCACCCTAGTTATCCTTAAATCAGTATGATTTGATTTGAGCCCAAGCATAACACCTACCTTCTTCACGGCCGGAGATGTGGCTTCTTCTCTGATTCTTCTCAGAGCTGCGACAAATAGCTCCAATAATGCTGCTTCCTCCGACTCACTTAGCCTATACGCCTCGTCAACGAGTTCCTCATCCACAGGTTTCTTTCCCGCCCTGCGAGGACTCGGGTGGTGAACACCATTGACATCAGAAGCGGAATGATCAAGCAAGAGGTGCTCCAGGAGTGCTTCCCAATCATTAACGATGGGTACTTCCTCCCATAATGCTTCAACCACAAGAGCAATCCTCCCTTTCTGTTGAGCGCTGACGAGGCGAGCGATATCCCTGTTCTTGCTATCTTCGGCGACACCTTCCTCTTCCTCCCCTTCATCATCTTGAGTCTGACCGGTGGACAAACGAGGGCCTTGACGCGTACGTTTGCCCCATTTAACAAGTAACTCGGCAAGGCACTTGATACCAACGCGCTCGGTATCCTTCTCCTTATCTTCCGGTACACGACCTAACATACGTTCTTCGACGGCCTCTTCCCAAATGCCTTTAACAAAGCCAGAAACTGCACGACGAACACGAGCTTCTTCATCATACACTAATAGGCAAAGTTGGTCTCTCTGCTCTTCTTCAAGTAGCGCATGACCATCAATGTCACGAAGAACCTGTAGCGTAGCGACACGGACAGACAATTCTAGATCAGAGGTAGCCATCTGAACAAGACGAGTTTTGAACCGATCTGTAAAGGATTGCAGGGCGCCGATGTGGTCCCCTGAGGCATAAAGCGCTTGTAAAGACTTTACGGCTGCTAAACGGACGTGGGCATCCTATGTTGAACGTTAATTCGGTATATAATGTCATAAAAAGAGTAGCTTACGGCGTCAGAAAGAATCCATCCGATGTATCGTAGGTAGCCAGTATCAAGGAATTTCGAAGGGTGGCTCTTCAGCCATGAACCCATGGCTTGAACGCACTCGGCACGAATACCCGGATCATGGTCACGGTAGCGATGTATGAATACACTATAGAAGAAAATAAGTAAAGATGATATTATTTGCGACAAATACATACCCATTGAAGAAATCATCCAAGTACTCCGCAAGTTTCTTCTCCCGCTCCCTCACCTCTTCAGCCTTATTTTCGAAATCCTTATCGCGAGTCTTGCCCTTCGTCTTCCCGGCACGCTTTTTCTCGCCTTCTCGCTGTCGTGCTATTGTGATGACCTCTTGCTCGACGCTCGCCGCCACATCACATAGCGCGCTTTCGAGGTCCATCGCAATCACAGTGGCGGTATGCCGAAGGCTTCTCAGTTGAGAAGACGACATAGCTACTACCCACGATAATGTGAGTGGTAAGAGATCGGAAGAATACAAGGTGCCCAATTCAGCGGACGAGGCAACTAAACGAGTGAAGAATTCAGAGAGATGCTTGTGGAATTTCTTGAACACTGGCAGTCTAGATGCCAACGGATATAACGGCGCATTTTCCTATCAAACATGTTAGCCATGATAATAGGGTAAACCAGGAGAGAAGGTGCCACCCACTTGCTTCAGGTTTTCAGTGAGCGTATCAAGTGCATCAACGATACCATCTAAATCTGCTGCTTGGTCGCTATCTACAGATTCATTACACCCACATGCACGCAAAATACAGTTGATAAGATCCGCCAAAGCAAGCTCTGGTGTAGTGGAGAGTGAGTCGAGGAATTCTTCGACCGTCGATTGTAGAGCGGCTGAGGGATTAAGAACGGAATCTACACGGCGTTATTAAAACGCGTAATAATTTATACATGAAGTACAATCACTTACTGAACAACGCGTTGTCATCCGAGATATGGTTGTCCTTTATAAGCTTCGTAATATCGGTCGACGCGTCCCCCTTCGTCTTACGCGTGACACCCATGGCCTTCGCTCTTGGAGCACGAGGTTTCTTCGCGGTTGGTGTCTTGGGCTTGGGCTTCTCCTTTTCTCCCGCCTCCTTTTGCTTCTTTGGTCTTCCAACCTTGCGTTTAGGTGCTCTATAGGCGTCCATCTCCTCGTCCTCATCATCGCCATCCTCGTCCTCATTCTCTTCAGGCTCGTCTTCCTTCTCTTCGCCATCATTGCTAGCATGGTCTGTTATATTTGCCTCTTCCTCTTCGACATCGCGTTTCCGCTTGCGGGACGAAATAGTCGACTCTACATGCACATGAGTATGAGGGTAATGCGCAATTTATTGATGGTTGTACCTTGTGTAAATGGCTTTGCGGGTTTCCTTTCCCGCTGGGACCTTCGTACAGTAGGCGTCGCCTCTGAATCGGACATGTCAAGCAAGCCCACGGAGACCGTTGCGTTCAGACGTCCACGCTGTGTGACAAGACGCGCTCCTAACACGCGCAAGCAAGCGCCCACAGTTATCCCAGGCCTCCAGGTGTATTGTTCTTCCAAAGGGGGCTTATATACCTCAACTCAACAATAGATGGCAGCAATGTCCTTAATATAACAATGTAGAAAGTACAGTGCGATTATAATGGTACAATATCTTAATATATGGATATAATCATAGAGCCGTTCCACGCTCGAAGCTTGCTCTGATCTCAGTTGTATATTTGTCGTAATAGCGTGCAATCTGTAACATAGATTTAGTCTCTCTAAAACGTCCCCAAAGAAGTAAATTACCTTCTTATTGAAAACCCTATTGCGTTCGTTAATATACGTGACGTCGCCTTCGTCCTCGTTCGCGCGTTTCCTGGACCGATTGCCACGTTTATCAAGGCTATGATGGATCGAGTTAGAAATGTAATATGTAAAAAGGTTGAGCAGACTCACTCCAAGTTAAGTTTCTGCACCACTCTATCAATGGCGTCCTCGGTAGGCTTGTTATCCGCGTACAGTAACGAGTTCGCATCACGGTATAGATTCTCAGCGGCGATTTTTTGTTCTGTCGTCACTGGACCAGCTTGGTTCAATATCAACGCAGAAGATGACGAAGATGCTCCGGCCGTTAGTGTTCCCGGCGCATAACCAAGGGCTGCTTCCTTCTGGGCGTTGTAAGCGTTAAGATCCGGCTTGAGGAGATCAAGGTCCTTCTTATATTTTCGCTGAGCGGCTTGTCCATCGTCTGCGAAGACGCGGGTTAGTGTTGTTCGAAAAGAAATTGATGCAATTTGGCATACCATGGAACTCGAAGTCAGCTCTTCCCTTCTTTCGCTTCAGCTTCTTCTCCCATAAGTCATTCTCCTCGATCGTATACTCCCAATTCTTCGCTCGTTCGAAATCCTGTCCTCTATCGTCGGCATCGGCTTTCAATCGTAATAGATCTTGTAGCTTCCGCTGCCTCTCTAGCCGTACAGCATCTCTCGCTGTCTGTTTTGACTTCTGGGACTCCGTAACAAGGTCTGCACGATTGTCCTTTTCTGCTTGCCGCTAAAGGCGTAACATTAGACTTCAAACCATTAGGAGTCGACAAGCAACATACCATCCGTGATCGAAGTTGTTTCATCTTCTCCATCCGCTCTTCCAACGTTAAACCTTGAGACTCTCCTTCATTCATTGTCTCAACAAAGTCAGAAGCCGCAGCCGCAACGTCCTTTGCCCCTTCCACCGCAGCCTGTGCTACCTCCATCGTCTTATCCACAATATTCTGTGCAGTCTCTTTCACATCTTCAACAGCTGCTTGAGCCACTTCCTTCACCTCTTCGATGGCAGCTTGTGCAGATTCTGTTATTGAAGGTTCGGCCACAGGTTCTGCCACAGGTTCTACTGGCTGCTGCTCCTCGGTCGTGTTCTCCATCGAAACATCTTCAACGACTTCTTTGTCTTCAACTGGGGCAGCTTTAGCAGCTTTACCCTTTCCTTTCGCCTTAGACTTTGAAGCAGCTTTCCTGGGAGGCATGATGGAGCAATGTGTGAGTTATGGGTCTGTATGGGTGGTTGCCGAAGAGACGCCGAGACTTGCGACTGAGCGCCAAAACGCGGAGTTCGAATTCTGAACATCTGCGTATAAGAGGCGCGTTGAGCGATGTAAAACTTATCCATCCTCTTCTCTCCTCTTCCCTCTTCTCAGCTTCTCCCTCATGGCTTACACCATGTTCGCGTCCTTTTGCGTCTACAACTGAAGCTCTCTATTGTCAGGATGTCTAGAGACCTTTGGTCAGGTTGGCTGGCATGGGTGGGCGATGTTTCCTTACAATGGTGTGTAAATTTTTCCTTCATTTCGAGCCTCGTGTTCCCTTTTGTGATGAAAAGCAAATTCACAAAGTTCAAGCTCAACAGTCTTATGGACTCGTCCAGATGCTGATTTTTCTGCAATACTGATCCTTCTCTATGTTATCCTCGATTTTATAAAATCACATTCTAACGAATACCCTCTACAGGAACTTCTGGATGATATTGTGTTGGATGGATAGATGGATGTCTGATTATATATACACAAACGGAAATGCATAATGATTGTGAACAATACTGCCGTTGTGGTATCTTTGCCTGAGCTTTGCGCGCCGTGTTGCTTTAGAATCGGGATATGTCCCGTCCAAATATCCCTGCACGGGTATGTTAACGATTAGACTAAAATGCAATACTACGCTATGCTTACAATTCGTAAACCTGTTGAACAATGCATTATTAGAATGTTGAGATTTTGGCGAATCCATATAAATTTAAGAAAATTACCAGTAGACCGGAACTAAAATCCTGACGCAATTCAGTTAGGCGCAAACTCCATGAGATCTAAAAAATTGCTCACTTGTTCCGCAGACTCAAACTCATGCTGAAATATGCCGACCTCCACAGCAACCATGCGAAACGACTAGATGTACTATAAAGACCGTCCCTAACAAATCAACGCTCCAGAGCTCACCCTGCTTCCTTGGTCTTCGGACCTTTCTGGCTGCCCGAACGGTCGTAAATCGCCTTCCTGCAGTCAACGTCAGTTGCAATCCATCTATGCAGTTAACTTCAACACGAGGCTCACCAATCACCAAGATATGCTAAACTGCCCATATTATTAAATTCAAACGACTTCGCAGGTTTCCTTCCTTTGGCAAGGGTATTTAGGTTCTTCGCCACATATTTGGCCTCCTGATACGCCACTGTCTCCTGTGTCAGATATATTCCTTAAATAACGAAAGATATTACCTTGCGCTGTGGCAGGTAACCTGCCAGAGTCGATGACAGAAGCGTCACCTATTGCCCAGATATCTTCCATTGGTTCATTGGTATCTTTTCGAAGAACATGGAGGCGGTCGTTTACTATCAAGCTGGGGAAACGAATATTAATGTCGGTTTAAAGGGTCATAATTGAAAGGGCTTAAAGGAAGCACATACCTTCCAGTCTTCGCGTCTTTATCTAACTCAGTAATAGCGTTAACCAGAGGATTTGCTGCGAGACCGGTAGACCAGACAAGTAATCCGAATGGCACTTCGTACAAGTCAGGATTAATGTTATGAAGTACTTCTAAACACACCTTTTCCTTGCTCTTTGATATGTAAGTTGCCCTAGATTCCAATATTTAGGCCTATACCATGGCAACGATTAATAGACCGACGACTGTGCACTCACCGGTTCAACTTTCTCAACATGATGCTCCGGTTTGATTGTTATTCCAGCACGTTTGAACCGTTCAGTCGCATACCTATAATGTTACAGGTAAGTTTT
>KN837172.1:255550-278441 GCA_000827215.1 Sphaerobolus stellatus SS14
GAAAGTGTTCATGTCGCCGATCAATTCTCCGTTGTTGAAATGAATCCTGGTCTGCCTCTCGCAAATAGCTGCAGCGTATCATGTCGAATCCAAAGGTGGATAACTTATCAATAATAGATACCCACCTTCTGTGAAGGCTACCATAGTGAAGGAAGCGGTCGAACCATCCGAGAATTCAATGTTGACTACCTGCGTACGACAAATATATATATATATATAGTAAGCCTGAGCACTGTCATTCATAGAAGACAATGCTTACCTGGTTGTCGACCACATCGTTCGAACTTTCATATACGCATTGCCCATACGGACCATTCTTCAGAGCCTCGGTGATGTTCTCGATATCTGGAGGCCCGTCCGTGAGGACGTGCGCAGGCCAACCGACATGTCCCTTTTCCACAGGTTCGAGATAAACTGGAAGTCTCACATTGTGCCGGCATATAGTCCAAATATTGTGAAAACCTACTCTTTTTGGCACTGTATGCGCATTCTCTCTCATAGGGACATTCAAGGCATCGTGTTGCTGACTGAGCCTCTTCAGGTTTGGCAGACTTACGGAAGTGTGAAAGGTTACCAAATGATGATACCTTTACTGGAGTCGCTGAATAAAAGTAGTGACATAAAATGTCTATATCACTGGATAAAAAAGTAAGTATTATACAAGGAAATTTACAATGCGCTCACATACTGGCAGCTTTTCGTTAATAGAGAAAATGAACTCGTGTCTTCACGAGACCAGTTCCCTCGAACATACGAATGAGCGAAGTGAAAATAACCGATCGGCTCCACATGAACGATATTGATAGGCTTTCCCAGCTCCCTTGACCGAATGAGCTTGACGATAGCTTTGTTATACGGAGAATAACGGAGCACTAGTGTTTTCGTTATCAATAAGCTTCATGAAAATAGGATTATGAACGCAACCATGTCCGATAGCAAACACTCTGTCTCCCGCCGCTTCCTTTATGGCATTCGCGATAGCGATACAGTCTTCTGCGCTAGTTGCCAAAGGCTTTTCGCACAAAATGTGGTACCCCAAGGGAGCACATGCCTTCACTACTTCTGTATGATAACGATCTTGAACTGCGATGATAACCGCATCAGCTAATTTCCCTCCTGCTACGAGTTCCTTCCAATGTGCAAAAACGTTTGATGGCGGTATATCATGAGCAGAGACGAATAAAGATCGCGTGCGAGGCCGCGGTTCCGCTACCGCCACAACCTTGCATAAAGATGGATGTTTGAGGGCAAATGATGCATATAGCTGGAAAAGTAAGCATTTAAGAGAATAACATGGTAGTGAAGTCTCGCTCACCTGTCCTCGGTTTCCAGCACCAATAATTGCGAGCGTAATTGGTCCTTGTACCATTGTTCTGCAAATCTCGGGGTGATTCTTGTCAAGTAAAGGCTGCTCATAGAGGCTGCTCATAGACTTAAATAGTGCCTACAAGATATCGGCTCACCCAAGAATACCCGCATGTGTCAACATCACATGTTCGTAAGGCGCGGGCCGAAGCTACTTACCATCAACGCAAATCAGCAGGTCAAAAATTCCCCTATGGGTCAATCGGACGCGACCTCCATTTCATAAAGAAACAATAATGGATGACTTGCCGCAGGGTTCTAAATCCTAAATTCTATTTTCTAAATTCTAAATTCCGAGTAAACGCCCGTGAGCCATTTGCTCGGCTCCAGCGCTCGTTTTCTAAACTCATGATCAACGCTAGAGGGGTCATTCTAAATTCGAGTTTAGAAAGGGGGGGTACCCCTCCCCCTTCTTAACTAAAATTTAGAAAAGGCTCCAGTCTAAACCATTTGTCAGCATGCCCTTACTATTTAAGTTCAACTGACATAACACGTCCACAAGAGTACATAACCTGTCATTGTCTCTCAACCTACAACTCTTTGATATCCCAGTCAACAAGATGAGCAACAAAAATGAGTGGACTCCCATCACCCACTTTAACTTCATCCCTCCTACCGAGTATGCGGCTGGAGAGTGGACTGACCACGTTGGGCTGCCGGGACTTAACAAGACGTGTCAAATGTTAGCATTTAATCCAAATTTGATCGAAAAAGCCAAGCAAAGCATAATTACCAAGTATAGCAGGCGAAAGAGTTTGGAAATAGGTTTGGGAACGACGTTGCGGTTGGCGCGGGCTTTCTAAATCACGCCAGGTAAATTTGGAACTCCGAAACTTTTGGTTTAGAACGGCTTTCTAAATTCTAAAAGTCTACGGCAAGTCATCCAATAACCTATCTTTTCCAATGAACCTCGGTCCTGACATTCATGACATACGTTAGTCACGGGAATGGTTTGAACTAATGTTGGCAAAGTCCGGTCTGGTTCTGTCGGTCCCCCGGGACTGGACCGAACTAAAATCTCCCCTGGATTTTTCGAGTCGAGATGGAGTGAATGAGCTGAAAATACAAAATTTTAGGATCCCAAAGAACCATTTCGAGCGAGTGTTTGTTTGTTCGGTTGTAATCGCCGTGGGAAAATCTGTCTGTCTGGGACCGCGGTTTGAACATCCTACATAACAAAACACTCGCGCGACAAATTCACAATTTAACTAAAATGTCATATAATTAAACTATATAAGTACTGATTGCATAGGTGCTTGAGCTGAGACCAGCGATGGAAGCGATCTGTACTTAATACTTTTTGTAGGTGGTTGTTTGTACTGAGGCGGTTGAGGTTTCCGTCGATTGTCTGTCTACCTGACCCGAACAAACATGTCACGCACCTCACCTCGTTCCCAGGGGTTCTCAGGTCAGTACTTACGATTACTATCTGTGAACAGGATGCCGCGCAGTGCTAGATCCCACTCACTGGGAAGAACTCGAATTTCGCCAATTTTTGAC
This sequence comes from Sphaerobolus stellatus SS14, assembly GCA_000827215.1. Taxonomy (NCBI): domain Eukaryota; kingdom Fungi; phylum Basidiomycota; class Agaricomycetes; order Geastrales; family Sphaerobolaceae; genus Sphaerobolus; species Sphaerobolus stellatus. The sequence continues at coordinate 258,416 of KN837172.1, forward strand.
AGCATTTTGTGCTACCCATGATCTCCTGTTCAATTGCTTTAAATAAAAACAAAATCGAAAAGCCATTCGAGAGATATTGAGCCAGCAAAATGGGCGGGAGTGCTTACGTAATCTTGGTCGAGATCAAGCACACGGCAACTGCAACGGAACCTTTGCAGGAAACCATGATTTGGGTTGGCTATATTGATTTGATATATTATAAGTATGTACACTGAAAATTTCAAGCCAAATGAATAAGTGAAGGCGGCTCCAGAGCGGAAAAGAGCCGACTGCACGGGATCTTGTCCACTGATAGTATATGTACTGAAAAATATGCTTACATAAAAAGACAATTATGTTCTCTTGATAGAGTGATTGAAATGATCATTTCAGGGTGACTAGCCGCCGTGGCACTAGATTTCTTTACGTAAAAATCTGCCTCAAAGTCTAAGGAGCATTTTCCACCTTGAACTAAACACCAACCTTTGAATTCCTATGCAACGCATATGAGTTCCACAAACGGTGTCTCCGAGTGAAATAACTTCTGGCTTATCAGAGGGGAAAGCGGCTGCGTCCGATTGCAATTCCAGGTTCAACTGAACTTTAGCGGCGAATCGCGATGCGTATGTACTCGCCTTGCGGTCGAGCGCATTCAGAGTTGGAATGAGTTTGACTTCCAGGCAAATTATTCCCCTCTGCATTTATGGGTTGGTCGCTTGGCTCGACATACTACTAGTGCTAGTACTAGAACTTGAAGCAACCACATATCTGGTGCCTTTGGTTGCGGCGGCGGAGTTCCAACATATCTGCTCCTTCTCTCCCTCTATGTTTACTTCTATGGTGTACCAACGACGAGGCGGCGAGCCTCCATCAGTATTCGTTGCCCGGTATAGGACCAACGCTAGAAGTGGTCACCGCTCACTGGCAAGACAGGCCAAATTGAACGACCTCCACGTATCAAGCTCAAGGCTTAGAACCTCCTTTCTAACTATATGGAGGAAGGCATCCAAAAATCTATTGTGCAAGGCGTCTGCTTCCTTCTTATTGTTCAGGTGGCGGAAATTTTTAGAGCTTTAATGGCTCACCAGTAGCCTCGATCGGCGGCGGGGCTAATACCACGGAGGAAAGTCACCGGAAATATTTGCCTGAGTCAAAAGTGTATTCTGCTAGAGGGCCAGACAAGAAATACCTCATTACATGGATCTATGAGCTTGAACATGGCTGGGCTAGGAGTGACGACCTGCTACTGTAGCTGGCGCGGTATGTTCTGTCTTCCTTTGCCATATCCTGCAACTCACTGTGTCCTGTCCTGTAGTATTCTATGTATCCTAGAAGAAGAAGATCCAGCCATGGACACTATGCATCGTAGAATATATCAAACTATGGCGTCAGTCACCGATGAGCACCAGGCTTTGCAAAGCTCTCAGCTTGCCTGCTTTCACAGTGCGTGCCATTGGATCTAGCGGTTTCATTCGCCTTGTTTGGAATAGTAAGCTCAGATTCCGAACAATAGACCTGCGAAAAAACTGACTAAATTCTCAGGGAAACAACTTCCACTGACCGCAGATCTGAGAAACGTGAAGTGATTTGCTGGAAGTAATGCATCTTCGACAAATAGAGATGTCCGCTGGAGGTTAGCAACTTGGTCTTATACTTTAGAGAAATCCTGACAACGAGTCGTAGATCTGCCTTCCAGAAGGCTTTTATCTTCTCTGACTTGATGAAAACTTAAATTAAAATAGCCTAGCACGGCAGCACTCTTCAGCAAGTCTTCTTGAACACATAACGAGGAATCAATTCTACTTGCTTGAAGCTTCAAGCTCGTCACCAAAATATAAAATAGAACTTGAAAGTCGCCTAACGGTTCGGGCATTTTGAAGACAATGGTTCCGTTGTAGAAGGAAATGTTTCTGATAAATGAGTTACGGTGAGATTTCATTCTCGTTTATCTTGACATTTCCTTCGTATTTATTACTCGCGGTTCTCAGTTTCAGAATACACCTAAGAACTATCCCGAGCTTGGGCTGTTCAGATAAGGCGTCGTTCAAGTTACAAGTCCTCTTGAATACACAATATACGAGGAATCAACTTCACTCTTCAAGTTTCCACGCCGATATTATAAGACAGAACATACCTGAGCCCTGAGGATGCAGGCACTTTGAAGAAGACGGCGGTTCGATTCTGGCTCGCTGTAGATTATGGAAGGTTTCTTATAAATGAGTTATCATTGTAAGGATTCATTCTCGTTTCTCGTATCATTTCTCATCATTTTACTCTGGTTCTAAACATCAGTGTAAACTTCAGAACTGACAACTATCCCGAGGTTGGACATCCGATGTTCAGTTAATGCGATCGTAGAAGTTGCAAGCGAATATACCCGACCAGGAGGTTATCATACTCGCGGCTGGCAGATAAGTGTCAAGACGCGCACGCACGTAGCCATTAGCCTGGAAATGGGGACAGGAACACCTAGATTACAATCCGGATAACCGAAGAGGCTGCTTCTATGCAGGAACAAGCCGATACATCTGAGATGGGCCACAGATTTGTATGGTATGTACTTCAATTTCTGAAATATATCACAAGATTCTGACACATCACTGTCTGAAAGCTTAGAGCGCATTTCGAAGACCCTTTAGGATCACAAGTGCAAATTTGAACTTCAAAGGTCATCGGGATCCAAGATGACAGCAGTCTCAAGCTGAAGCACATTCCAGCTACATGCACGTCGCAAGCTATACTATATACATGTAAAGCTTCTAGAAAACCAGAGCTGTTTCTGAATCCCTCAGTTGACACTGAGACTAACGAAATAATCGCTGGTCCGGTTATTAAACAAGTATGTGCTGAGAAGTATCCTTCCTGATAAAGGGACAATTGCCGCCGCTTGGCATATTCTCACGAAAATCTTATAGAACCATTGGTATTTCAAGAGCTGCATTAATGATACAGAATAACATGAGGTTGGCCTAGGTTGACTGGGGGTTCCAGAATCAGCGGAGGGTATCTGAAGATCTTGATATTATCTCTCTCAATGAGAAGGATTACAATTTACATATACTCAGTATCGGAGTATCCCTAACGTTAGCTCCAATACTTTCTAATGTTTCCAATGTCATCGATAACAACGGAATTGTGTCAGCATGCTGGCCTTCCCAGCTTGATGGAATGGCCAAATATGTGATGAATGCTCGCAAAAGCACTGTGGAACGCATTAGCTCTGGCATGTATTGAGGAATGTGGCATGTATTGAAGCATGGGCTTACTCACCATCAGAAGATGTCTCAATTGTCGCTGCGCAACCGCTTCACCCCTTGGTTCGATTCCACGACCAGTTTCCTCCCACCATAGATACTGTTCACCACGGCCGATCTTCGCAGTATGTCCAGCTCTTCCAGATTAGCCTTATAGAAGTCGGATACACGCTCTGGTGACGGGTTGCTCTCCGCCTGCAAGCTGGAATGTCAGAAGTGACGATATGCTATGAAAGCAAATTACAGACCTGGAACTCCTTCCAAACCCTTTTTGTCCGGCTAATGAAGTATGTGCGGAAGTTGTAGGAACTGAAAGAGCGAGATGCTCGTAACAGGCCACCATAAAGATGCAGTAAAGAAGTCTTTGAAGGAGTCGACATTATGGCTTACGGTGCGATCGGCAGTAGCTTTAATGGCTGACAAAGCGGAACATCACAGACACCCACAATAACGCGTCCATCCGCCACACTGCAATGGCCTCTACCGGCAACGCGCTGAAGACATTCTCGCTCGAGAATGACATATTGGATTTATCACCACAAGACGACATCTTTAAGTACGACGCGGCTGCCAATCGTGCTATAAACCGTGAAGCCCCTTGGGAGAAGGAGTGAGCCACACTAGTTCCATGAACCATATTATCTGCTAACTCCACGATGTAGCCCTCATTACTTTAAAGCATGTCGCATATCTGCAGTAGCACTGATCAAGATGGTATGTGATGCTATGATTTGTTACTCTACTCGACTCTTATTCTTGGCAGGTCATTCACGCTCGATCTGGAGTGCCCTACGAGATTATGGGGCTCATGCAAGGGAAGATTATTGGGAATGCTCTGGTTATTATGGACTCTTTTGCATTGCCAGTGCAAGGCACGGAGACTCGTGTTAACACTTTGGAGTCCGCGAATGAGTACATGGTGGAATACACCACTGCTGGTGAAAAGGTATGTCCTCGTCTCTCCAATTCGGGCAGATATTAAAAGATCGTAGGTTGGAGAAATTGGGAATATCGTCGGCTGGTACCACTCGCACCCTGGATATGGTTGCTGGTTATCCGGAATTGATGTGCAAACCGAATCTACTCATCAGAAATTCCAGGATCCGTTCGTTGCTGTCGTGGTAAGTGTCAAATTGTGCCTTTAAAATAACTATTCTTACTTATTATATACTGGTATGAAGATTGATCCCAATCGTACAGTTTCTGCTGGTAAAGTGGACATTGGTGCTTTCCGCACGTATCCCGAAGGTTATACACCTGCTGCTGGAAGTGGCGGAGCTGAATACCAGTCAATTCCGCTTGCAAAGATAGAAGATTTCGGTGTTCATGCAAATCAATATTATCCTCTCGATGTCCAGATTTTCAAGAGCTCACTCGACGACGAGTTACTGGGAAAATTATGGAATAAATACTGGGTCAACACACTCAGCTCCAGTCCCTTGATTTCTGTACGTCTCTTTCCTTTCCTTCCTTTTTTTCTAGCCTGACTGTTAAAAAAATAGAATCGAGCATACGCTGTTTCTCAGTTAGCTGATCTGCATAGCAAAATAAGTAATGCTCAAAAAGCAGTCATTAATACAAGGGCAGCTGCTCCAACACTTGCCAAGGCTGCTTCAGGGACAGGGGGTAATGGGGACGCAGCGGGTGTGTTGAGTCCGACTGGGAAGGGGAAAGTTTGTAAATATCTCTATCTACATGGCCTACCGAGTTGACATGCCCTTTAGGAGCGTGAAGCTGAGAAGAAGGAGGAGAAGAAAGAAGATTCGCAATTGATGAAAAGTGTGAAAGATGCGTAAGTCTATCTACCTAGCGCTATAAATTGTGATGAATATTTAATTCTGTTTTAGTACCAAGATCGCAGCGGAGGCTCAGCACGGTTTGATGGCACAAGTGCTAAAGGACTATATCTTTTCTACTCGCCCCGGTCTAAGAGAGGCATCGGACCATAAGGCTCAGGCTATGGAAGGTGTCTTAGAGACTACATTAGCATAAACTGTCTTTTTTCTCATCGTTTCTGTAATACTACATAATTCCTTTGCATCGCATGTCATGACTGAAAACACCTGCTGCATGATGAATCTGAAATGTTTGTAGTATTTGGCAAAGGTATCAAGGTTACATTTATAACACTACAAGGCTTTCATACCTAATCGAAAATGCGACTAAATTAAATAGAGAACGTAGAGATGAGGAGAGTACATGGGCATATTGGAGGTAATAACCGGTACCGCGCATAATATCTTTTAACCACCGCGGCTGGCTTTCAAAGCTTCACATTTGAGACAGACGCCATCTGGCGCCTTGTTTCGACCATTTCTCCTTCGACTTCCAATGCAAGTCAGTATGATAAAATTATGAGGAGTCAAGGAATGTTACATACCAAGACGCGCACTTCTCGGCAAGTTCTTTGACATGTCGTGTCGTTTCTTGCTTGCGTTGGAATGTACTACCACTAGTTCAAATCTCAGGTCAATCACAGAGCGATATACTTAGAAACGAAACTTCATACCAGCTGCATCTAAACTGCTTAGTGTTAGAATGCTTGTAGAGATGTACTATTAACTCGGATTGCCTTGGTACTATGTGTCCACATATTCCGTTAGAATGGCGTGGGTCGGGATGCTGGCATATCCAGCCAGCTTTACCAGGCTTCTCCTCGAACATTTCCTTGATACCATCCCGCGATATTGAGGTATTTTCATAGATTGTATGGGTTTCGGACAGGCGAGGTTCAGAATCCAAAGCCTCTGTGGAATATGCTGAACTACCCCGTCGAGGACGATAGACTCCTTTGGAAAACTTGCGTCAGGAAGACACTCAAACAATAACTGTCCAGCTTACTACTCTTTGCTGCTAGGAGCGTATGGCCTGCTGGAGGGGACTGCGATCCAAGGTGGGGTGACACGGAATTCGTATCCCGTGCAATATGGGGGCTGTTGAAGCCCGACAGATCATAGTCGTGGTGAGCTAGGACGAAGTTGCGTCCCCCAAAGAAAGAACTAGGGGCAGAAGACATAGATGGAACTTGAGGGGAATATCCATGAAAGGGATCCGTGATACCAGAGTACACTCCCCCTTGTATTATATCAGTACACATGGCAGAGATGAAACAGATTCAAAGCATACTTTGAACAGTATTGTGACCATATTCAGGATATCTCACCAAATACGAGGCACCCACATTCTCGGCATGAGTTTCCCGAACTTGAAGACTGGACCAGGAAGAGCTATCTCTGCTCATCGTCGGGGCCGCAGGGTGATAATCCCCGTCGCGTCGGCGGCCACTGATTATACCCCCATTGTTTGGCAACGAGGAAGAGAGGGGAGTGAATGAAGATGTATACGACATCGCGTCCGTGTTATGAATAGCCCGTTGGCGAGGGGCATCGAAACTGTCGCCAGCGCCGTTCGATCCCAAAGCATCGGTGAGGGTGTACGACGGGTATTCTGTGAATACAATTAGATGGGTACGAAGAGCTTGAAGAATCCTGAGGAAAGCTCTTACGAGTCCCATGATACTTTTGAGAGCCATACGAAGGATGCGATGGAGAGAAAGGTGTCATATCGATGTATATAGAGAATGCTATTTGAAAAGTGGCTTGTAAGTGTGGCTGAGGGAATGGACCTTTATATGGGGGATGTGTGAGTGATCAAGGCGTTATTTTGGTAGTTTTCCGACATGCGGAGGTGCAGCCTTTGAGCCAAACTTGTAAAGTAGCAAGAAAAGCCTCGTGCCACTCACTCACCAGCAGGCATCTTAGGAAAAGTAGGGTCATTGATGATCTACTTTCTGGAAACCATGGGCCCGGGGTTCTATTGCTCGGCACAGCCATGCTGATGGGATTGAAAAGTGGGGAAGTCAAATTGTTTGAGGCCAGGAAAAGAACAAAGAACGGGATCAGGCGCCTGTAGATTAGATCGACCATGGTTTGAAAAATTCAGGACGTTCTTGCTGTCCCTGAGGCCAGAAATATGAAACAGCAGCTTCTTTGACGTTTTGTCATATATTGGGCGCGGGTAAATTATATACATACACATTCCAAAGTGAAATTCTGCACGGCATCACCAATCACAATTTCGATACAGCGTTGTTATCTCGTTCCCCTTTAACAAGCAAACGCTCCAGACCGGCCCTTAGTTGTGGAGGTATTGACTGAGATTTCCGGCTCTGGCTGTTGACGAATACATGGGTAAAGGTCCCTACGGCTGCGGGACCTGCTTCGACGTCCCCGGACTGAAAGACTGCAACTTCGTAGGTCACCGAGCTCTTCCCCAGCTTGTTTACGCGTAAGCCGAGGTCAAGTCCGTCCGGAAATGAAACGGGACGAAAGTACTGACAAGACGTAGAAACGGCTAGACCGATAGATGAAGACTCGAGGGGCCGGAGGCCACAATGCTGGATAAGATAGGCGTTGATGACAGTGTCGAAATAGTGTTGATATATGGAATTATTAACATGACCATATTGGTCATTGTCTGACCTAAAAAATAAATACATCGGTGAATAAATATATTATATTACCGAATAAAGGGGGCAAAAAAATGGTAGTGGTAGTGGCTTTCTACGACGAAAAGTACGGATGAAGCTTGCTCACCATCGAGTCTGATGAGATATAAGGTGAGGATATGATGTCCTCTTTCTATTTTTCAGTTCGTTCGTGGACATGGTGCAGTTGAGCAGTAGGGGATTGAGAGAATCTCCGGTTAACTACCGGTCAACATGATAATCACAGATTTACGGATGCAAATCAAATGTAGACGGCGGACGCTTAGATAGTTACATAAGCAAATAATTAATAAAATAATGAATTTATTTATTGTTTATTGTTCGTATTCCAGGGAAAGAAAAAAATATTGACATGCCCCTAATATATATCTCGGAACTTGGAGAGTCTATAGGCAAACAGATGAATTAAAACCGACGACTAAACGGTACGGATCCACAGACTAAAAGCAGTTCTAGATTTTTGCGTATAGGTACTGAGGCTGTGGCTCATCTCTGGCTGTAGGGTGCGTACTACACCGGCATTCTTCAAGCACTCCATTTAACGGATGTTAAAGCATTTTTATCCACGAAATGCCACTAGTAGAAGAGTGGACTCACCTACTACAAACTGAGGGTGAGCAGACCTTGTCCGAATGCCCAGTAATATATCTTCACCAAGTGAATGCTGCAGGACTCACACAAGGCATTACGACATTGTATACGTCCACCATACTCCAAACCGAGGAAATTCCGCATCATTTATCGAGCGAGTCCTGAGTCTAGAAAAGGGGGCGATCTCTTTCAAGTTGCGGCGATCTCTTGACGTTTTATGCGATAGAAGCACGCCTCAGTTGAAAGCCGAATCAGTCAAACGGGAAGATGAAACCGGATGTCCTTAGAGAAGCTAAAAGTTTATGGACAAAGCTCCGACGGTCCGACACTGTGAGAACGAGTTGGAGATAATATATACTCACGTTTAGCTAATACTGCAGCGAGGAGAAGAAATCCAGTATATGACTTCGTATTCTGAGAACCGGAACATATCTCGGATGCACTGACCAAGATAGCAGGATAGTCTTGACTAACTCGGTGCCCTTGCAAATTAAACTAAGTGCCTGCATGATCTTCTCCGAGGTTTGCTCTCAGTCTCTAGCTCTCTTCGAGATTTTTAGGAAAATATTGTTTAACAAGGATGTCCTCTGGAAACAGAAATAATCATCAATATACTTTGCTTGCTGTAGGCATGAGTGATAAAAGAAGACGGAAGGAGCCGAGAGGAAAAGTTCAAGCCTTAGACGCGTGACCTACCGTGACACACACGTATAGTTGTCACGCCTGGACGCGCGTCCTTGAGCCCACTAACGTCGTAAGCCCCTTGTTCCCCACCTTAACCTTTACACATACGTTACCGGGACTTCAAATAACATGGAATGCCAAGTAGCATTAACGGGGAAAGGATATGTGCTAGTTGCAGCCGATACCGTCGCAGCGCGGTCCATTGTGAAGATGAAGCATGACGAGGACAAGATCAAAGTATTGGGCTCGCACTTGCTCATGTCGTATTCCGGAGAACCAGGTGCGAATTCTTCATTGCATAACGCCAATTCTGCCACTAAATACTCGAAATTGGATCTCTAGGTGATACTGTCCAGTTCGCTGAATACATCGAACGCAACCTCCGTCTCCACCAGATTCGATATCTCCAACCTCTTCGCCCATCCCCAGCAGCAGCATGGATCCGCCGACAACTCGCTGATTCTCTCCGCTCACGCTCTCCGTATTCCGTCAACCTGCTAGTTGGTGGCTACGACATTGCAACTTCAGAACCACATCTCTACTGGGTGGACTACCTAGGGACGTTAGCACATGTTCCATATGCTGCACAAGGCTATGGAAGCTACTTTGTTCTGAGTTTGCTTGATCGGTGCGTTTTACTCTTGTTGTGATATACAAGTCGCAAGCTTACGCGTTCACAGATACCATAACCCTGAGGCCACTCTAGAGGAAGGTATAGAGACATTGAAGCGATGCATTGCAGAGATGGAGAAGAGGTTGATAGTCGGTCTAGGAAAATTCAAAGTCAAGATTGTGGACAAAGATGGTGCAAGGGAGATTGAGTTGTAGGCATTCGTCATATCATAATATATGTCTTGTTGTGATCACTATTTATTATTCATCGAGCCAGCTACGAATACAGTGCGATCTGAATGTCATCTACGGCGATTCTGAAAGGACTATGGGATTCCATCCTTCACCGCTAGTGGAAACGTCTCTTCGGGGCTAGCACTGACGTCAATTATTGACCCCGAGCTAAATCGATCTACGCAACATATTTGAATATAAGTTGAATCATTCTTCCGCATTGAATTGGATTTGACTTACATGCTGTTAAATCTACATTCTTCTCCCGGTACCCAGGCATATGTACAATCAGAGAAGCGTCGGTGAGATCGGACTCCCCGCTGCGAACGCTGAGCACCAATGTTGCGTCAGAGGCTCTCCGATCATTCTTTGAAAGCCAGGCTTTAGGTGGCGGCATTGGCGGTAGCAGAGGTGTTTCGAGAATATTCACTGTGCTCTGATATGAGGGCCTAGATGAAGTGTAACCACCACCACGCTCTTCATCCTCCAGACGCCGCCAGGTTAGCATTGATCTTATCGATCGAGAGCGGATTGAAAGAGCGGATGTGAAGTGACGAAGAAGGAAAGAAGAAGACTCCGACTGTATACTTAACGTGTCGACTCGGGGCTTGGGGTTCCGGGAATAAGGATCAATAGCAGATATTAGAGCAAGCTGCGCTCGCGCTCTCCTCTTTCTGATGAAGAAGAAACCCAGGAGGACTAACCCGAAGCCTGTCATCGCCAATAGCCCACCAATTAGAGCCACGATGGCCTGGCGTGAACTGGGGCTATATGGTGTGGTCAAGGGACTAGTTCCCGAAGAGGCGGTGGTGGAGGAATGGCCAGGTGTTGTGGAGGAATGACCAGATGTCGTGGACGAAGGCGAAGAGATGGAAGTTTTGGAGGCAGAGGAATTCGGAAATGGGGTTCCCGACTTTGGATTTGAAGCAGTTGAGGGAGGGGGAGAATTAGGGCTTGGAGTCAAACCAGGATTAGTAGATGGTTTCGTTTGCGTTGCCCCTTGAGTTTGACTTCCTGGACTTGCCGTAGATACAGGAGGGCTTGATTTATCTACGTTACTTGACGACGGGAAGGTGATACTGGTATTGGGAGGTACGGTTATCGCTGCGAAGCACTTGTGAGCGATATAATATGGCAAATCGGCGAATATTGGGACATACATGAAGCAGCAACAGTTGGTTCGACTAGAAAATTCTGTGTTGAGTAATGTTTAAATCAGAAATCAAGTTTTTTGGGGAGTGTTTTATAGCCCTAATATACCTCGGCGTTCTGTAGAAATTGGTTCATTTGAGTAGCCGAGGCGCCGATAGCCCTTAAGCAGAAAGGTTTAAGGTGAACGTTCTGAGTATCATAACATGCAACATACCCTACGAAGCCATTCCGACAGTTATTCGTCTGGCCACCAAAGAAATTGAAGTAGTAAATCGCTGAAGATCATCTGTTTAACCATCATGGTATGGTCGTTGGTAGGAAAGATACCTACGCGATTGTGTGAACGCGAAGTTGAATTGCTTAGGTCCTGCACCTGGCGGAACAGGCTGATCTCCGGAATCTAGTCCACCTTGAAGTGGTGTACAGGGATTATCAAGGGATGACTGGGTGAACCTGGCATTTCCAACGCTAGAGCAGTAAATCAGCTAAATGATTCATAATAACATAATTGTCACTTTAGGACACCTACGTAAAGAGGATATTAATCTCGTCCCCAATATTAGCCCCGATATTTGGTGGAGCAAACGATGTACCAGCTACAGAGATCTACAAGGAATACAGGGAAGCGTATGAGCACGAATATCGAGGCTATGCGGGAGTCATCACCCGTAATTAAGAGACTTTAGCTTACCTGAACGTCCTTCCCAACCACGACTGGTAGTAAGAAAACCCCGCAAAAAATGGTCTGGCATCTCAATCGGAAACGCATGGACTAGCAAACCGAAATACGCGAGCCAGCGCGACGACAGAAGGAAAGATTAGAAGAAAAAGAAAGAAGGAAGAAGAAAAGAGATGGGAACATAATCATAGGTTCCAATGGAGTCCATATGGGTTTTGAAACAAGATAGATAGGGGATAGATAGGTTCTGCGGTGAACTCTCCGCCAATGAAACTATGAGGCGTTACTACGCCAGCAGTTGGAACCGTAGTGCCCCCATCAGCGAGAATGGATACGATGTTCGCTTCGAAACATGTGCATTCTAAGCCAGGGCTGACATCAGAAGAGATATACAAGCAGCTGTTGGGCAGTTGGGAGAACATACTTATTTACTCTTGTTACGAGCAGGACAAGGAGACTGAGGGAAAAAGGATTAGTGCGGTCTTGGTGCAGTCAGGATGGATCAGGACCCGCGCTTGGGATCATCACTCTAGCAGATCATCGACATCAGTCGGAACCGTTGATGGCTCGAAGATTAGTAATGAGTACGACATGCCCCGTTGAGAGACACTGCAATGCGCGGCCGCTGGAGAGGCGTACGCCTGTGCGAACTGTAAGTTAAAGACGGCGACATTTAGTATTCATTCAAGCAGTCCTCTGGTGGTATTTACCGGACTAGGTCTCTCAAAAGGCAACGCCGGTGTGCGTACACGCTATGACTAAGCTATGCCATGTATCTAATGATCAAGCTACAGTCTGACCACCTATGGAGCACTACAGTCACGGACGGCAGACAAGGTCCTGATGATGTCGATCCAAGAGAAGATTCGCAACATCGAACACGGTCGCTTCCAAGTCAAGTCGGCCCGTGGGGCATCTGGTCCTTGCTCAACTAAACCCCCATCCAACCATTCCACCACTCAAAGAGTAGGGAAAGAGGATCGGAACCAGGGGAAGGACATAGGGGGACGCGGGGTATGTCAAATGTCATGTTGTGTAAGAAATGCGGACAAACAGAAATGCGGGCAAAAAGAAAGCAGGTGCAGTAGTATAGAGCCACGGGAGTAGAGCCGCATTAGGCGACCCGTAGCGGAGGGGACGCAAGGTGCGGGGGACGACAAGCAAAACGAAGAGCGAAGGCACAGGATAGCGTGCACAAGGCTCTAAAAAGCCACTGTAGTAGAACACGGAGAAGATTCTGTGGACTAGTGCGGCGCAGTGAGGCTGTCAGGGCAGCGAGATATGGAGTACGTGACGATGTGGTCTACCCGCCGGATGCAGATGCCCTTGCCGCCACATCAGAACCTTGACGGACGACCCGGCCGGACGCTACTCACCACTCCCCTTTCTCTCCTCCACCACTACCAGTACCATCACATGTGGTTGAGCACCATATCCTTCTATTATTCTGGCACTTGCAGGTATCTGGAGTCTGTCTCTACGTTGTCTATATCAGTTGTCTATAACACAGTACGTTATCACTACGTCCCATTGTACTTCTCACTGCCCTACGAGCGTGCTGACGAGCTTAAGCGGAATCATTAGAACCCTGCGAGGCGGTTGCTAATATGTTTTGTTTCCTTTCTTTTTTCTTTTTTTTCTTCTTTTGCCATGAATACCAAATTTTGCCTGCAATAGCATTGTTGTCTGTTTGATGTACTAGGAACTCAATCTCTAGATCTGACATGTATCTCAGTAGTGCCACTGAGTACTTGCAGCTTGAGATAGCTGGGTCATCTAGAATAGTTCGAGAATGGAGTACAATTAAACATACATTTGGGAATCCCCCTGTAGCTTGATTAATGATTTTCTCTCTTAGAAATTCTTTCGAAATAAGTGAATTCTTGAATTTCGCCTGCCAGAAATAGTGTCCTGGATTTCGATGTAGCACTAAGTTTGACTAAGACCCGTGTATAAGACATAAAACGCATACATTGTACATATAATGTTAGATACAAAAAGAGGATATGTGGTACGGAATAAAGGAGCGAAATGATGTATCAATTGCTCGGCCAAATCTAGCCTGCGACGGTGGCTTCCCTCTGTTCCTATATCTCTCCGTTATGGAGATACTGGCAAATGATACAAGAGAAATCAATATCGAGTATAATATACCATAATAGAAACTTACATTTGGCTCGATGCTTTTTCTCAGTAAACATCGGTAAACTTGAACGCACAGCTTGAAGCAAGGACTCGTCGCTAAAGAGGGAATCGGATGACATACTTTGACGAAGATTTAAACTGGCCACGATGGTGCTATCCGATAGCCTGCTTGTGCTCCTGGAATGGCTCAACGCAGGTTTAGAAGATACTGGCGGAGGAATGGGTAGCACAGATGGGCCCGGCTGGCTCGAGGCCGACTCCATGAGGTCTATCTGAAAGGGAGATATAAGATGTTCCTCGTCATAAAAGCGTCGCCATCCTTTCGCTGCCCAGAACGACATCTGTTTTCTAAATGGCGGAGTCACGAGTCTGGAAGTGAATGGCATCTGAAAATTCCTAGACAAAGCCGGCTCTGTCTGGAAATCGGGAGCCTGAGGAAGCGTCGACAATCTCCATCTTCTAGTCTTTATAAACAGGACTAAGAGACCTATCGCAACTAGCAGCATGGCTAGCAATCCTCCAATGAGAGCTAGAGTAGCTTTTCGTGGATGTGAGGCAGAACCATTGGTAGAAGCCCGACTGGTCGGGAAGTTGACATCGTTAGTGCTGGTTGCATTACTAGTAGTAGTAACAGCCACGGTGCTGGTTGGCAAAGATGTCGGAGCCTGGACGGAACTTGACCGAGAAGAACCGCGACTAGACGGTAGTGGAGTAGAAAGGGTTGAATCCGAAGATTCAGAGGACAAGTGAGTAGTCGAAACACTTGATGTAGTAATTGAAGTACTTGATGACTCGGAGGTAGTTGAGGTAGTTGAGGTAGATGCAGAAGGCGGGGCGCTCGTGTCGGCCGAAGGGATCGTTGGTTGTATAGACTCGGCGGGAGTATTGCTAACAATACTTACAGGGCTTTTCGGAATAGGTGTGCTCAAAGGAACGGGAGCTCCTATTAATGCAAATAATTGGTGAAAAGGCATCAAGGTGAATGGTTGGAAGCGTACGTGTCGTGGGTACTGAGGCCAATGGTGGTGGTTGTGATGGTGGTTGTGAGCCCTGCGTTACAGATATATTAGATCGCACCCGAATAATTGATGTCCATATCATATCATACCTCTACCTTCGCGATAAGCTGTTCAAGTTGGTCTGGCGATGCATTTATGGTCCTGGAGAGGAACGCTCTAAACCCATGTAATTACGAAGGAGAGATGACATACCCCACAAAGCCTTCCTGGCATAAATTGTCTGCTGCATTGAAGAAAAACAAAGCTTTCCTTCATGTCAGGTTTTGCGACAGTCTCGTGAGAAACCTCGTACCATCGGTAGCCGTTAACTGGAAAGTAAACTGCCCAGGAGCGACGAAGTTTAGGCCACCTGTCCGAACACATGGGGCTCCTAAGGATGTCTGTGTGAACGTCCCAGTAGATCCTCTACGGAGAGACGAATAAGAAATTAAGCAATTACTCTCTTAACTATATTTAGGCTCACGTAAACACGAGCTGAATTGTGTCTTCTTCGGTAGCGTTTACGTTCTGAGGACTGTAACTCGTCGAAGTCACGGTTATCTGACGGGAAGAAATAATTAGTAATAAGGCGAATGCTTTGAATAATATGCTCATACCTCGACGACTCTTCCTATGACAAATGGGACTATAAAGACGACAAGATTGAAGAAGACTCCGAACCATCCATGCCCTTGAGGCATGTAGATACGTATATTCCAAGGGTGGATAAAGACAGAAGAAGGGATGAAGAGCAGAAAGGAGAGCTTCAATGTGAGATAGTAACATGCCATTCTCATCATCGTTCTCATCATGTGCCCACGAAACCATAACGATAATTTGGTAGATATACGAGAAACCAATGGCATCTCCCCAGAATATTGCTACTAAGGCTTCTACGTCGACGCATTGATGGAGAGGTCGAAACTCTTCTGACTCGCTCCAAGGTCTGAAGAAGCATCTTCGTTATTAATGTGAGTCACTGAGAGCTTGCCTAGGACCAACTTGATAAGCCATAACCTAGGGCCTTCATTTTGAGTTGGTCGAAGAAATGCATAAGAATGGCAAGTAGATAAGTAGGAATTACAGTATTACAAATACTTACTTTTCGAGTACATCTAAATCTAGCCATCAATGATTAGATCGATTATGAATGCCACATATGTAGTTGCTAATTATTTTCCCTCAAAGACAACTATGCTTTGATCTCTTACTGGCCAGCTTGTTGACAGAGTTGAGTACAGAAAAACAATTCTCTTTCACACCTGCCAAAGCGGTAAGAAAATATTCTCAGTAGAAGTCCTCATAGAGATAAATGAACAAAGTCGAGAGAAGTCATGGAAACATACCTTATCGTAATACCTGTACATGACTCATGAAATGAAAAGTCAGGGTTTCATGGCAACAGTGGCTGGCAGATATACCGGAAAGATCTAAGACAAGTGGCAGCCAATGAGCCATGAGCGCTTAGACGCGTCTTTCCGACGCGCTCTCTTTTACCATACCACTAACATGTCCGATCTTCCTGCCCTTCTACTTGCCTCTCTAGATCCTAATACTCGCAAACAGGCCGAGCAGAACCTCAATACCTACAGCTTACAAGATGCCTTTTTGCCGCATCTTTTGACTCTGGTCCTCGATGCTTCGCAGAGCCCTGGTGTACGGCTAGCCGGAGCGGTTTTCTTCAAGAACGTGATCAAGAAGAGATGGAGCGAGGTAAGTTTGTATTTGAAAGCAGATGTATTTGAGACGCGTTATTTCATCTTGCAATTGCCATCGGAGTAGACACAAGGCTGACACCGTGTGTAGGAGTCTGAAGAAACACCGATACCCGCAAACGACAAAATTCTCGTACGATCTCAGTTGGTACCAGCGATGATCGCTCTTTCATCCCCAGCAACAAAAGGTCCTCGAGCTCAGATTGCAGAGTCTGTTGCTGTAGTGGCCGAACTCGACTTCCCTGAGAAGTGGCCGGAGCTGGTCGATGTGCGCCCTTTGTTTCCCTCTTTGAATTTGCATTTTGACATGACTATTTCAGCAATTAGTTGGTTCTCTGTCTCCAACGGATTATGCTGTGTCTCTCGGTGTTCTTGAAACGGCGCATTCCATTTTCTATAGATGGCGGTCTGCTATTCGGTCGGATGACTTATATACAGTTATCAACTACGTTCTGAGCCGATTCATGGAACCTTTCGTAGCCTTCTTCCGACACACGGCTGCCCTTCTCCTAACAAACCCGAATCCTCCTAATCTCGAGTTCGCTGCCCAGTCCCAGGCCGTCCTCATGTCCATCTATTACGACCTGACTTGCCAGGATCTTCCTCCTTTGTTGGAGGATAATCACGCAGAATTCTTCGGCGCCGTAGATGGAAGTGCTCCAGGATGGTTCTTGAAGTTTTTGGCCTGGGATCCCCCCGCTCTCCGAGGAGATGTCAGTCATTCCCTTTACCCACAACCCCAGTCCAACTAACATGTCCTCCTTTTAGCCCGATGATACAACGCCATCCATCCCCTCCCAAATAAAGACAGTTATCATGGAAATTGCTGAGGTGACTTAGTTCATTAATGTGTTCGAATCTGACGGACATTGACCTTCTCCTTCAGCTTTACACAAATCGCTTCCCAGAGCTTTTCACATCTGGATCTTCCATCGGTCCTTTCGTTCAAGCAGTATGGGAGCTTGTTGGAGATGGGAAACGTCCTAGTGTTGGAGACGATGTCGTAAGCTACTTTGTTTCTTCTCGGTCACCGTCTATTGAGGCGATTTGACAGCTTGTCGCCCAATCATTACGGTTCCTTTCGACAGCCATCCGATCTGGCTTGTTCAAAGACCTTTTCGGAAACAAAGAAACCATTAAAACACTGGTTAATGGTGTTGTGGTGCCTAATGTTGAATTGCGCGGTAAGCAATCCTCGGCTTAATTTCGATTTTGTGTATTAATTTTGAATTTTATTGCGTTAGATCACGAGACAGAACAATTCGAAGATGATCCACTGGAATATATTCGAGTAGATCTATCCGTTCCCGCGGCTACTGCAGGTGGTGGAAGTACTGAAGCCACCACTAGGCGCCATGCGGCCGCTGATCTGCTGAAAGCGCTCGTGGGAGCTGGCTGGGAAGCCGAGACGACCGAATTTGTATCGCTATTGGTCACTCAAGATCTTGAAGCATACAAAGCCAATCCTGAAGCGAACTGGAAACGGAAGGATAGAGCAATTTTCTTGTTGACGGCCATTGCCTCAAGGGGTGCTACGAGTCAGGTGAATAATAATGTTAATAGTAAATTCTTATGATGCTAATTCATATTCTGATTTTTAGCAAGGTGTTACTTCAACAAATGCATTGGTGAAAGTCGTGGACTGGTTCGCAGAAAATGTATTCGGCGACCTCCAAGCCCCACCAGGCACTGTGCACCCTATCTTACAGGTTGATGCCATCCGGTATCTTTACTCATTCCGCAATCAGGTATTTAATCACTTTTTCTCCGCTTCGTTCTGGAGGATTGAGTTATATTTTCTTCAGTTAACGAAAGAGCAATTGCTTCAAGTACTTCCGCTCCTTGTTGCACATCTTAGGTCCGACAACTATGTATGCTACTCATATGCTGCCATTACCGTCGAACGGATTTTATTCATCAAGCAAGGAAACCGCATGTTGTAAGTAGGGATCCTTTGAACCTGCGATTGTTTACGATTTTTTTTACAGATTCGCGCAAGCAGATGTTCACGACTTCGCCAATGACATTCTTAATGCCTTATTCGACCAGATTGAGAGTGGTCGTACACCAGAAAAGGTCTCGGAAAATGATTATTTGATGAAGTGTACGTACTGGTTGTTTATTTCTCTCATAATATCTTGTAACATCTCGTTTGTGGTTAGGCGCCATGCGGGTAATCATTACTGCCCGTCAATCCTTGACGCCGGTATACCAGCAGGTACTCGGCCGTCTCGTTGGTATCTTGTCCGTTATCAGCAGCAATCCGAGCAATCCGAATTTCGACCAATATCTGTTTGAGAGTATATCATCTTTGATCAGGTAAATGGGTTATGCAACTGGAATCGAAGCGCGTCTCTGATATATTACTTACCATGACAGGTTTGTCGTAGCCGGTAACCCGGAGACATTGCCCCATTTCGAAAGTGTGCTACACAATGTTTGCACTGTTATCCTGCAGCAAGATGTAGAACGTACGTCTCGTCTAGTGGTTGATAACGTTTTTATATGCTAATACTCGGCAAACAGAATTCGTCCCTTATACATTCCAGATTCTCTCTCAAATGCTTGAGCTCCAAAAAGGACCAGTTCCCCAGGGCTATCGTAGTTTGCTTCCTTTGCTTCTTACGCCTGCTCCATGGGCACAGAAGGGAAGTATTCCTGGCCTGGTCAGATATATCAAGGCTATGTTGGAGCGCGATGGCGCGGAGATAGCTCGCACGGAGCAATTTACCCCTATGCTCGCCGTTGCGCAACAACGCCTTATTCCCTCAAAGATCAATGATGCTTGGGGCTTTGAGCTAATGCAGGCAGTCGTGGAACATATCCCTTTGTAAGTGGACAAATATGTAGTACAGACAAATATGTAGTACTCACAAAGTTGCTGACGACGGCCTTCGGGTATCTACAGCGCAAAACTATCCTCATTCCTCCCCCCCATCATCATCTCTCTTTTGACTCGGCTCCAAGCCAACAAGACTGACAAATTCTCTAACCTCTTCTGTTACTTTATTTTTCATATCTCGGCCATCCGTGCTGAAGGAGTGACACCTGATGTCATTATCCAGGTAATGAATAACATTCAAGCTGGGTGAGTGACGTGATGGAAAGATGTGATATTGCCTGCTCACCGACATGCAGCTTGTGGACCAACGTTTACGGAAACGTTCTTCTCCCCGAAATTTCCAAAATTCCACCAAAGGATCGCAAAGTTGTCGCTGTAGGCTTGACCCGTTTATTGACGGAGAGCAAGTCGATGCGTCAAGGTGCTAATGCGCCACTATGGTTGGTGGCCTTTTCCTCTTCCTTATATTCCATACTGAATAGCTGCTTAGGGCGCAAACCTTTACGGCGCTGGCCAAGATTTTCAAAGATCCTGAGGCGTTGCACAAGGGGGATGGTGGCGAAGATGCAGACGCTGCTTTCACAGCGGTTGACGTCGAGGAGCAAAACGCCGGTTACCAGGCAGCCTATTCGCG
>KN837172.1:305656-339738 GCA_000827215.1 Sphaerobolus stellatus SS14
CGCCTCGCCTCAAGTTGTACATATTAAAATGGCCCAAGATCTTCCTTCTACCCTCTCCCCGTCTTTCGATTCCTATCCTCCGCACACACCCTTTCGTCTTCCTTCCCTGTTGGCCCATCGACTCATTGTTAAAACTCCGGATCCATCCCATCATCGCTTGTCCTTCATTGTACATCGTTAAACGTCATGTCCATGTCTTCCTATCCTCCCACCCATCCACGTTTGTCTCACCAGCTCTATGTCTGCTTACATCCTCCTCGTCATTGGTTTCCATATCGCTATACCGTACATTCTTCAGCTTCACGTACAGAGCTTAATGTCCTTTCCTTTTTCGTTTCTTTTGCCTTTCATTTCGTTTAACCCTTGCCCCTTGCCTTTTGTTTGGAGCTCCAAATGCTTATATGCAGAAATTTTTTGTACCATAGCTGTTTTTGGCTCGTATCGCACGCTGCCACATATTTCCCCCCATCCATTCTTGCCTCGCGAGCCTGTTGTTCGTGCTTTTGCGTTTTTGTCTTTTGCGTTTTACTCTTTGTTCTTTGGGAGGATGTATAGTTTCATTGATTTGCAGCTTTGTTTTCGGCCCCCCCTTCCACCCTCGATAGGGCTGCTTCCTCTTCGCTGCCTTTATGTTCTAGTTCCGTTCGCCTCCACGCTACAAAATCTTCCTTCCCGTGTCTCTCAGGATATCGATGTTAAAATTGTATATGAAGCTTTTCTTTTTTTTTTTTTTGTATTATACTATAGCCTTTGTCTTTTGTCTTTTATCTTTTGCCTTTTATCTTTTATCTTTTGTCGCCCAAGTGCGCGTATGTACACGTTTGGCATTTAAATAGTTGTTTGGGATTCAGAATCATTGATATATTTTGATATTTTGATACTTACTTATTGTTTACTTGATGCAGAATAAATAAAAGCTGTCCTCGTGTTTTAGGTGTTTATACGCTTGATTTGCGTCTTTGCGTTTTGGGAGTTTAGGTGTTAATTAAATTAGTGGAGAGGGGGCTCGGAGCAGGTGAGGCTTTGGGTGGCGGGCGGGTTACTGCAGTACCGTTAGGCTAGCAGTCGTATTGGAAGCGTATCCCAGTCGATTCGCTTGAGCATTGAAGATCTCCTTCCTCCGTGGATTGGAGGAATTTCTTATTATTCTTATTTCCCTTCTTCGTCACGCTTATAAGTAAGTGGATGGTGGAATGAATATATGCGCTCTTTTGAGCTTGGATTCGACTATTACTAAGTACTACAGTCTAGGAAGCTTTACGCTACTTTACTTATGGCAGTGGCTATAAGAAAGGATACACGATGAAAAAGAACTTGGATACGACAGGATGCAAGGCTGAGAGGGAAAGGAAAGCGAGAGAAGCGAAAGGGGTAAGGAAAGAATACAGCTTACTTGAAGAAGAAAAGTCTCGTTCATCCACTACCCTCTAACCGCTAAAGTCGAGTCGAGTCCATGATTCAGCCCAATGGCGTTTTAGATCTACCCCTCTCTCTCACATACCACAGCAATCCTAACACGAAAGACTTGAGATTGAGGAAGACATTGAAGAGTTAAGGCTCCTCCCTCCCGCGCCTCGTAGCCATCTCCCTCGCCCTCCCCAACGACGGGAAGCGGAAATTCGAAATGGCTGCGGAGGTCGAACCAGAACCAGCACCTGGACCAGGAGGGGACGCGGCGATATTTAGGTGGGGGCGTAGCGGGGTAGTTGAGTCTTGGGAGGAGGAGGAAGATCTGCGCCAATGGGGAGAGAATTCAAAACAAAGGGTTAATATTATTGAAAGAGGGAAGAGAATCATGATAGAGGAGGGTTACCTGTGACTTCCCATCTCCGCTGCATCCCACTGCTTCAGCCAACGCCTTAAACCTTGCTAAGAGCCAACCTTCATAACCACACACCCAACAATCTCCACGAACGCTGTGTTGTCAGGGTACGGGTACGGCAATCCTTCTTGAGTAAGGGACTTTGGCGCTATCAGCGAAAGTCGAGCTGGGTGCAGAATATTGGGTGCTTGAATGTGAGGTTGCGTTGGATCCTGCGTTGGAGAGGATGGCGAAGAGCGGTGGTTTTGAGAGGGTTGGAAAATGTAGTTGGGGTTGGCGAGAGAGGTCTGGCAAAGCGAGAGTAAGGTCAGTATTTTATTTTTATTTATTTATGAGGGCAGCAAAGGTGTAAGCTCACAGGTATCTTATGGAACGTCCTATTCGAGGACTTAATAGCTACCTTCCTCGCCGCATTAAGTTTCTTGATAAACGGGATGAGAGGGAGGTCGTTTTCGTTGGCGTTGAAGCCTGAGAGCCACATCCTAAACTCCATTAACATATACATCAATTTTTAATCGGACACATACCCTTCACGACTGGAGGGATCTTCACCCCCCACTAAATCCCTGTTTGAGCCCGTAATGAAATATGGGGACACCGCCGTTGAAGAACGTGAATGCGAGGGCATTCATGAGGAGGCTAGGATCGGAGGTGAGGTATTTGAATCGCGGCTGGTCGTGGTTCTCGAGGAGGGATGCCGTGTGAGGCATGGACTGCAAAGGCTGGGCTGAGTGCGAGAATGTATGCGAGGTGTTGGAGACGTACCTTGTAGAATTGGATTTCATGGGTGACGTTGCTGAAATTTGCGTTTGGTTTGGAGCTGGGAATATACGTGAGTATATGCGGTATTTTTTAACATTGGGACGGACTTACAACGCGTCGATAAGGGCAAACCAGCTTGGATAGTCAAGCACGCTGTCGATGTAATCTGATTTGATGGTGACTATATGCGCAATATCACAGCGGAGATAGTACTCACTTGAATACTCACTAACATAGTTCGCGTTATTGTTAAGAATCTCTCCGACAGTCCATACGCCCGCACTCTGCGCGAAGCCTTTCCAAAAGTCCTTGCGAACTACGCAAATTCATATATCACGAGATGCATAATATATATTATCAGAATTCTCGAAGACGCACCATGGCGCACGGTATCAATCCTCAAGCCGTCGATTTCATACTTCTTCACCGTCGAATTAACCCACTCATAAAACGTCTTGACGACAGTCTCTCATTCGCCGTGTTCACATCCAAGAGCGCAACCTTGTCATCTCCTAACCTGCATTATTCTATGTCAGTCCGTAATAAAATAAATGAAAGAAAGAAAATGAGTAATTAGTTAATTCGGGCGTTTCATTAATTTCGCGTTCAAGTCCGCTTTAGCTCCGAATATATGCAGGCTCACCCACCTGATTGTTATAATCCGAAACGAAGCACAATGAATGGTACTGCTTCGACTGATTGAATGGGGTGAATTGTTCGTATGCAGACGGCTGGACGGAGGTGGCCATGTGGTTCGCGACGTCGACTAGCAGGTACATATATCGATCGCTTATGGAAGGCTTGCGAAAGCTGGAGCATCTGCAGAAATGAAGCAAGGAATCAAACGAACGGCGCATGATTAGGCTAATTCATTTGATTCGAAATTAGACGAAGGGAAGGGGGTGATTGCGTTTTCCTGCGATGTGGGGTAAAGAAGAGGGTGCATCGGCTGCAGTGTATCTATACGGCCTCGCCTCGAGAACAGAAGCGAAGCGAAGCACGAAGCATGTCGCGAATTCGAACCGGAGAGGGGGAGCGGCATATCTGGATATATGGGGTATGGTACGTACGTTATTTTCGTCGCCAAAATGGGGTTGAGTCGTGTTATGTAGTACCTTGACGGGATAGGCGAGGAAGTTTAGCAAAGTTAATCGGAATGGACAGATCGGCAGGTCTCCCCCCCATAGAAGCAAATACGACAAATGATGCACGTGGAGGATGGATCACATACCCATGGTACGCTTCCCCGTAGGCCGTTCGTTCTCGATGTTGGCGACGATGGGCAAGATCCACACAGCGTCAAAGCCGAAGTTTGAATGTAGTCGAGCTTTTGCATTAGGCCCTATGATATATAGCACATAATGAGAGCAGAATAAAGGAGTCATTCTGGCCTGAGAAGAATCCGAAGATGCGTTCGCTTACGGTCCATGTCCCACCGCAATATTTTCGTGCGGCTGTGTCGCAGGTGGTTCCGACAGGTCAGACGTCGCAAATCGGTCAGTGAGAACCTTAAGTCATAAACACTCAGTATCAAAACACAACACAAAATCAAAATGCGCGCGATGGATGGAGGAATTCTGTGAAGAGAGATGCGACTTCCAGGAAACGCGATGGGCATTACCTGGTAAATTAACCTGTTAAACCAGTCCGCTGTCGACGCCGAGAATACGCGCACCGATAGTAAAGATAGGGTTGTGAGATATATTAGCCAGGTTAAAGACATATTGTTATAGCCGCCAAATACAGGTTGTGGTGATTGAAAAGGCAGCTTTCACCCTGTGACCATTGTGACAAGTCACGGTTTCGATTGAATATCCGCCCCTACCTGGACCTTACCCTACGCAGGAAAATTTGTATAGGCCTGTGAGGTTTCTTCGCATCTTTGGTACTTTATTGAGGGCTTAATAGGCGTTTCCTTGGCTATCTTAGAGCTCTTCCCAGTCATCTGTTCGCGGCCCTTATTTTAGTCCTATCAACAATACCGCTACCCCGAGCGTCAGGACAAGAAGCTCACTCTTCAAGAAGAACATGTTCTTCATAGAATCGTAAAGCGAGTTCCGTTTATTAGGAATCTTCTCTCTGCTTGAAATTATCGATATACTTAATACTTCACCCCTTTTCCTTCAACGTAACATATTTCTCGTGCCAGGTTTACTATTCGGAGATCGTCAAACTTAATCTGTCCTTACGGAATTTGAAGGCTTATAGGCGGAGCACTCTGTTTCATAACCATCTCCCATTGCCAGTGGACTAAGGGCTTCAATTTGTTCCCTGGTTCCAATTCTTCCTCTACACCCGGGACGGAGCCTCATATCCAGATAGTCTCCAAGCGACGAAGATTCCCCCTATGGACCTTCCGTTACCATCTTAAGCAGCGTCTTTCCAATACTAAAGTGACGCTGGACCAATGCTATTCTTCACCGAATTACAATGAGCACACCATGCGCCGCACAAAGCCCACCCGCTAATCCTTCGCATACTACGTAAACTCCTTCGTAAGCCATACAAATGGCATCGCCCTTCAACGTTGTGTATATGGCCGATTAGCGACTCCCCTATGGTCAGATCGTTCCGATAGAGTTACCTGTAACATGTCAAGTCTTGCACCTTCGAGATGCTATCGGGAGATCCGGTATTCACTCTAAAAGGGAAGAGGTAATAATACAGAAAACGTTTGCCTTAGAAAAATTACCTATATGGCCAGAAGAGGCGAGAGATAAAGTCACCCGGAGCATGTTGTCTGTCCTATCGCTCAATAAAGGCCTTTTCTGATCCATTAGGCGAAAGGTTCTTTGGTGATCTCGCTCGCTCGCTCATCTATGCGGCGCTTCGGCGCGATGGATGCGGAGATGTCAAGGTACGCACGTCAAATTAAACTGGAGAGTTCGAGCATTCCACCTGACCGGCCGGTCTCTTAACGAAGCTCACGATCGCGCCATCCGACTATCTTCACGATCTGGGGAGCTCTTCCATATCACCTGGGTAGTCGCCTATATGAGGTGCTTCTACTATGCTGCGGTCCAGGTAATCATGCCCAATTCCATCTCTTTGGCCCAGTGATAAGATTGCGAGGCTAGTTGATAGCAGTTTTAATTCAGCGGCCTTTCCTTCCAATGTGGCTTGTACCTTATTAGACTTGCCTCTGTAAACCTTCGATGCTAACTTTAAGAGTGCGCACGTTAACGAAGGCTTTAGTCTGGTGACATTTTTTGCGCAAGTTGGGAATTGTAGTGTGAGTGCCTTTTTTATTAATAGCGTGAGGTCGTTGTTGACTTGGTGGCGTTTTTTTTAGGAAATACAAATAAGAGAGCCAACTCTGTTACTTATATCGCATCCCTTGTTAGCCATAAATATTTCAGATGCCAAGAATTACTGTTCCGAAATTGGCTCACCACATGCTGTGCTCCTATCCTCTGCAAACAACACACTATATTCATGGCCCCTTTCGTCAGTTAGACGCTTTGTAAGGTTTCGATAAGTATTACGGAAATACTGTCTTACTCGATCATTCGCTTGTTTTATTGGTGCGAGGTGAGGACCGCTGTCGAGCCTCTGGGATTGAGAATTCTTATTCACCGGGTGGCGTTCATAATAGCTCCCTACAGCGTGTTCTCTGGCAAGTAGGCCTCTTGGGTTTTTTCTTCCAAGAACCCAACTGACACGCAATTTCGATCCTACTGACATGCTGGCCGCCACCAGGGGAATAAGAATGCACGCTGTCAACACCTGCTGCGATTTAAACCTTATTTCTCCTGAATGGACACCCATATTATATGACTCATGAAATAATCGCTGGTCCTGTTAATTAAGCAAGTATGTACCCGTGGACGGAGTCTCCACCTCATGTAATGTGGCACGGGATGGGAGGGCAATGTCAGAAGGGTTTCTGTCACTACAGCACTATCGATGGAAGGACGAGATCTGGTGAGACAGTTAATACTAATTGGTTAGAAGTGGATACCATCGTTCCAACAACGAGGAACGACGAACCGAGTCGAGGAGAAAATTCTCTAGAAGAGGCCCGAATCCGGTAATATTCACAGCGGGGAGTCTCTTGTAGCATTCCGGTGCTTATGACGACTTCAACGTCTAGGTAAAGCACGGCACGAATGGGGAAACTCACAGTAGCAAGGATCGGTGCGGCGAAAGTGCTACTTCTGAGAACGAGGGTGAGAAATCGGTTTGATAAGGTTTACGATTGGAAACAGGGTGGAAAGTGATAGTTACAGCGTAGACGGACGTTACGGTAATGAAGCAATCCTCGAGGCTGCTTCGCAGGACTTTTAGACACGAAGCTTAAGGTGTGTGGATAATTTCCTGCCATTGATGCCCTACGCAAAGAACACAAAGATGCAACAAGTGAAGGTTAAAGTTTTACGAATGGTAAAGATAAATTATTTTGGAAACTTCTTCTCCTGGGAGAACTGACCACGATCCGCCATTTGAAGCATTGCCGCATGCATATGTTGCTACTAGTGACGAGTGTAGAAAATCTCAGGAATAATTTGACTCTCGGGAAGAGGCATGTGTTTACTGGACTTGAAGCTTCGTGTAATTGAATGTATTTCACAGGTCGTTTAGGTTAGCTTTCGCGATTCATTGTCGGTAGCCTCGATATCGAAAACTTTCTAGTGCGCGGTTGTATCGGTTGCGTATGACGGGATGTTTACGGTACGTCCGGAATCGCAGAGCACAAGGTTCCAGCGCTATTTTTCACTTACGAGGTAGTACCGGATCAGATGTCATCACCTTTTAAGGTTGACTTACAATAGCTTACAATACTGAAGATACTTAGGAACCGAAGGATATTGATATCATTAAGTAGTGAATACGGCCTTTGATATTGGTTGGCTATTCGTGCAAATAGTAGGATCATTGCTTTGCAAAGTTGCGGATAATTTTTTTTCACCTGTGCCGAGTCACGACTGCTAGAACCAGCCGAGGAAATTGAATAGCTAAGGTCTGTTTGGATAGAACATATTTCTTAAAAGAAAGAAAGGGTTGGTCGTGGTGTCGCGAAAGGTCATTGGCCGCCGGTGGGTCGACTAATTGTCACATATGTCACACCAAAGCGTGACATCGCAACTTCAACGCGACGCGCGATGTCGAACCAACCACTCCTAGACACCTTACTGCCAGAAATACTAGGCTTTCACCCACAACTACTACTCGATGACATCATTAACGCCGCAAATGAGCCTATATACCAATGTACGGAATTCGTCTCGAACTTCATGATTGCCTGGGCAGAGGAACGCGCGAAGAGAACGAACCGGAAAGAGCAGGACGAGGTTTCTAATGAGATAGAGAATGTACGTGATCATTACTATGCGATGGACGCGTTTGACGCGATATCTAGGGACTTGTTCAATTTCAAACATTACTGGAGTATCACGTCGATCTTGCTTTCGATTACTATGAAGTATGGACTCTACGCAACATCTTCTATATCCCTCCCAATCTATCCGTTGTCGCACCTCATCATAAAGGATTAAATCTACATCATGATTCTAAAAAGGAGGCAGATTTGTTTAGCGAACTTGAGGAGTTGAGGAACAATCTCAGGATGGTATGATTATCATAAGCCTGCTATTTTGTTGAAATCCTGAACAAGGCCTTCAGAAACGACGGTTGAATCGAACTCTTAAGGCTGCTCTGCCTGTTGCTCGATCACAACTTGCGCATTCCCGGTCGCGTTTCGAATCAATATCATTTATCCCTTCTCGACCGGTGTCGCCGACGGCCTTCGAGACCTTGGCAGAATTGGCAGACTCATTACCAGAACCCACACTACCGGATTCTTCTTCCTTTATACCATCTATACAACTACATGATCCCGCGAAGCGTCCATGGGAACAAGGGAGAGTTGGTTATGATCATTGGGCAGTCGCGAAGTTGGTTGAACGCACAAAAGGAGATGAGCCAGGGGATCAAGACCCTCAGGTCGCCGATGCTCAAAGAGGAACATTTGGGGACGCGGAAGAAATATGGGGTCTGCATGGTGCAGTGGAGGCAGAAAAGGTCCCTCGACCGCGAGAGATGGATTCCGTGGATTACCAGACTGATTCTGATCCTGGAAGAAGCAAAAAGAGGAAAGTTGGATGAGATCTGACAATCTGGAGTGTAAGCTATCCTTTTATGGCATGTTGAGCCATTAGGATCATTGTATTTTATTGTATTTGGTATATTTCGCAGTTATTGACATCTTCATGCAAGGTTGTACGTCACGATTGTTCGATTCACAAAGTTCAATGTACCTTGCACGCGTCGGAATAAATTATCGGGCTATATTCATTTATTTTCCATGAGTACTGTGCAAGTAAATTGTTCCCAACTTAGATGTCGTCGCCTTTGAACACTGCACATGGTGAATATGAGAAATTGATGTGTAGTCCAGATAGTCGAGCTCCAACTACGTCAAATGTGAGTGACTCACCAGAATTGATATGCATTTGTTAAATCTTTGGCAGTAATTCCGTATTCCTCCAGGAAGATACTGGAAGCGCTGGCGTCTTTTCATCGGCAAACCGTCATCTCCAGTCGGCAGCTGTCACGTTCTCACATAGTGTCGAACATTGAACACGTCTGTCAGGAGTGCGGATCACTGTCGTTAAAATGGTGTTCGTGTAGGCCGTAAAGATAACCAATCTGAAATACTTGAATACAACAGTTACTTGATATGTATGAACGCTTATATCTGCGAAATGATGCAGCTCGCGCTATTCTGCCAAGTTCATTCACATGCAGTGTGGAGCGTTAGACGCCATCCCGTTCTACCCGTGGATCAAACACCGGAGAACTACGGTTTGTCTTTTTATCTCCTTTATTAGACTTGCTAAATTATTTCATTCTGCTAGAATTTATCCTTCGAAAGTAGAACGAAAAAAACCTCTCTGACACTGGAACCATTGAAGACGTGCTCTAAGAGGTCCTCAAGCCTCATCAAAGAAAAATGCGAATATCTTCTGAGTGTAACTGTGAAAATCACAGGGTAAGCTCTATTTTTATCCTCCGCACTGTCAATTTTGTCATCTATCCACTGCCTAGAAGCGTCTACTGTCTGATGTGCATCACCGGGGAAAGATGCTCCAAAAATATCAATCGTCTAAACGAGATGGATGTCAACAGCCACTGGTAATGTATTTAAGAGCGTCTACGAAAAGGGGGAAATCCTCTCTTTCGAAGTTGTGCCATTCTCACAACCGCACCCAGGGTTCAAGTTCATGGATAAGCCGGAATGGTCTGAGGAGCAGCTGCGAGGGTACCACACATTGCGTTGGTCTCGTTATGTTATGGGTATGTGTGGTTCATTATCTTTCATTATTGTCAATTTTCTCATGATATTCCCAGTGGCATCGGCCGTGATTTTGTTTTGGGACCATTGCCTTACCTTTAGCCAAGAGGTTCGGTTGATATGGCCGTCTAGAGCGAAATTCGTCAAAAGAGCATTCCTGGCAAATCGATACATTGTGCCACTGGTCTTCATAATTAATCTTCACAGTTAGTTTCTTCCCTTTTATTTCTTATACGGCCAGCCGGGTTGAATCGTTCTCTCTCTGTACAGCTCAAAGCGGAATCAGTGATTTTGGACTTTCGGACAATGTGAGACAATTCGTCGAATTATCTAAACAATTCATTCTGACAGAAACTTTAGTTGTAATTCCTTTTAGAAACGGTTATTTATATCTTACATTCATGAAATATCAATAGTTGTCGAGGATGGATCATGACAGTTTTCTCCATAGCAGGGTTGTCCTTGTCTGTATCCCAATGTGAGTGGAAATTCCGATAGCGTATGCACAATAACTGACCGTCCTTTTTTGAAAATAAACAGGGTTGGTGTTATTAAAGCTGTGGAAGCTGTGGGGAGCCCAAAGCAAAGTCATATACACGACCTTGGCCGGCTATTTTATCTTACAAGCAGGATCCATAACATGGATAATTCTTA
This sequence comes from Sphaerobolus stellatus SS14, assembly GCA_000827215.1. NCBI lineage: Eukaryota > Fungi > Basidiomycota > Agaricomycetes > Geastrales > Sphaerobolaceae > Sphaerobolus > Sphaerobolus stellatus. The sequence goes on from KN837172.1 coordinate 316,189, forward strand.
ATGCGAGGGAAGCACTTCGTACGTTATATTTCAGATTTTATTTGCACTGCTCTGGTATTGACCCATTACGCAGCTCTGATTCATTTCTTTCATACAACTCGCATGTGTGGCTTAACTGATCGACCACAATTACTTCGAGGATTATATGCATGGCTAGTGAGGAGTCTTCTCTATTCTTATCCCTAACAGTATATTAAACTTCTCCAGCTTTTCTTTGAAATTGTCGCGTACGTAATGGTTTGCTATAATGCATTGAGCCGACCACGAGGGTTCGATGATCAACTCCTACGCATCCTAATTCGAGATGGTATCCTATTTTTTATGGTGAGTATTTCATTTGCACATGCACTATCTCATATACTGACGGTATATTTAGGCAACCGTCAGTGAGTGGCTGAAGGTTATTCTCTAATATTCTATGTTAACATTGCTGTTAAGCTATGAGAGTATTGAACCTTATAATGGCTGTAATAGATCTCGTGAGTCTAAAGTGTTTAGTACCGTATGTGTTCAAGTTCCTAACGTCTTGAATACAGCCGACACAGATATTTCTGGGCATATAGTAAGTATATTCGAAATTTGTATTGCTTCTCCTGACCTAACAAACACTAGCGGCATATGGGGCATACTATTAACTATCGTTTCTCGGATGATCCTAGACACTCGTCAAGCAGAATATGACCGGGACTCGACCGAGGATTGGCATGATTCGCTCGCGGAAATGGAGAACCAACTGCAAACATATGGAGAGACAAAGGTCATGGTCATTTCTCGCCAGAATATGGGCAATCCAAGGACTTCATTCAATGCTGGCAATAATGGAGAGATGCATGAATCTCTTGCTCCCAGTAGTAAACGCCTGAGTGGGTTCTCTGAGGCGAGCTTGGAGATCTCTGAGACTTTGAGATCGGAAACACTTGTTGGTAGCCCACACTCAAAGAAATGGATCAAGACGATAAATGATGCATAACTTATGCTGTAATAATTGTCTTCTGGATTTACAAGTTAGTTACTTAGATGTGACGTATGCAATTTTTGTAATCACGACGATCGGCCTTCATCATCGTCCGAAACGCGTTTGTTTGTAAATTTCTATCTTTATAAATATTTATTGTTTTCCTCTTCTTGCGCGTAAGCCTGAGGATGGGCCACCGATCGGGACCAATTGCGTGCTGACCAGTCGTCCGGCACGCAAGAAGTTGAAGAACTCACTACTATTTAATCGACGCTTGTGTTTCTGCTTCTTATCTTTCGTCACTGTAGAGATCTGTTTCCCAGTTATGTCTGTAAAGCACAATGTTCTCGTCGTAGGTAATGACTGTTCCTTATCTGGCAAAGATCTACATATCGTCTTGCTCACTCGCGTGTAGGATTGGGTGCCGTTGGTGCTATATGTAAGTCATATTTCTGCTACGATACGACGAAAATCTCTGAAATTGACTTTCAAATGTAGATAGCTATGTACTTAAACGAGGCGGTAACACACAAGTTACCTGTGTAGCTCGCAGTAATTACGAAGCTACCCTGGGTGCGTTCCATTGCATGTTGTTCTGAAGCTAACATTTCCCTGATTCCATTCTAAACTGTTTAGCTGATGGGATCCATATCCGATCCAGAGTATATGGTGACATACCCGGATGGAAGCCTGACAGGCGTACGTTTATCAATTTCGCAATATTTCTTTTGACACCTTCGAACATACTGAATCCTCATTCCTTGATTCTTGATAGTTTGTAGAACCGTCAAAGATGCGGCAGATACGTCGTACAGCTATGTCCTCCTCACGACCAAATCGCTCCCAGACATCGTGCCGACGGCTGCTATTTTAGAACCTTTACTATCTCGTGATTACGTTGCGAAGGGGCCACTTCCGGTTTTCGTATTTGTCCAGAATGGTCTTGAGGTCGAAAGGGACGTGTACGATGCCATTAAAGGGTTGAATGTGGGCGAACCAAAGATCATCAGTACTGCACTGTGGATAGGAACAAATTTGCTTCCTGGAAATGTGATCAGCCATGTAATGGCAGTACGTATTATTTTTATTTAATTTCTTTATTCAGACTTTTTCTTTTCTTTCTGATTAACCCATAGTCTCAGGAAAGACTTTCTGCAGGAATCTACCGCCCATCCTTTTCTCCTGATGTTAAAAACTCTCCTGAGGAAGCTTTAATCCTCCAAGAATTCGCTGCTCTCTTCAAAGGAACCGATAACAAAGTAACCGTTCTAGATGAAGTTCAGCGAGTAAAGTTTAAGAAAAACTTTTGGTGAGAACGTTATCTATCTGCACCGTATGTCGGACGAGGTCTTCATCTCTGTTCCGTTGATAGGAATGCCGGTCTTGGTAGTTCGTCTGCATTGACACGATACCCACTTCCAGCATTTTTTCGGGAGGAAACTGTGGAAAAGATCGTTGTGCCTCAATTGCGCGCCATCATGCAGGAGATACTGAGCATCGGTCGAGCCATGGGATTCGACGAGAACGCTTTACCTTCTTCCGTTGTCGAAGAAACTATCGAGAGTACAGCAAGAATCCATAAAAAACCAGACAGCACACATAGAGCTAGCATTCTTATAGATTTGGAAAATGGAAGGCCCATGGAACTCGAAGTTGTTGTTGGGGTACTTGTGAGGAAAGCTAAAGAGCTTCGGGTAGAAATTCCAGTAAGCTTTCATGCGATTACTATTTACCGAATTGATGTGTAACCCCTTTTTATAGCGTTTAGAATTGATCTACAGTTATCTCTACTTGATACAGCAACAGATCCTTGCCGGGAAGAAATGAATGCTTCGAATTCATATTCCACAATGAAATGATCATAAATATGTACTAGATTATTCAAACACAATTAATGCGTATACAGTTTTATATAGTCCATTATTGCGATGTATTAGGGGCTCTGTGCATTCTTCAATTTAGCAGCAACATGGGAGAATGAAGCAGCATCCACCATCCTAATAGACGTGACGGCGGTCAGAAATGAGCTGTACATTAAAAATATATATACATACCGGGCATGGAATGCAACCTCCTCTAAGTCTCATCGCTTTATTTTGAGCCTCGATTTCATTTGGATCTGTGGTCATCCGCATAGAAGTTTCAGCTCTGGGCTGTGTTGAGACGAAGCTAGTAGTACGTGTGGTTGAGTCGTTGGTTTTGTTGGATGGCATATATGCAGCAGCAGGGGATGAGATCTTATCTCTGGAAATCGGTGCAGACGACATTGTAGTAGTTTAGTTAGAGGAGTGCGTGTGGCTTGCTACGAGTCCCCGTTGCTTAAATGCAACTTAAAAGGGGCTGTGGAGGATGACGTCACGGGTGCCACCACCACCTGGTATAAAAATACTAGGGATTGCAATCATAATAGTATGTTGGAATGACGCTATGTAACTAAAGTTATAATAGATGGTAAAAGGTGTCGCTAAAATACACGCTAAACGCAAAACAATTTCAAATATTACTCTCCTCGTTCAACTCAACGCAACTGCAAAATACTCTCCCCAGTGAGATTGCGAGAAGGCTTCGAGTCCTTTTTCTTTTTCGGGACCTCCCATAATCTCCAAAACTTGAGATTCTCATCGCCAGCACCGGTGCAAACAAGGTCGCCTTGAGGACTTAGCTGGGAGAAGAGAACCCGGGAGTCGTGGGCGTCGCGTATTTCTGCTACACGCTCCATGGAGGGGTACGCGTGAATCATTATAGAGTTCGTAGGGTATCCATGAGTGGTGAGGATTTCTTTCTTATGCGGTGCGAATTTCACGGAAGTTATTTGGGAAGGTGTCTTCACGGAGTGGATTCGAGCTCCAGTGGTAATGTTCCAAATGTGCAACGACGCGTCGGAGGTACCGCCGCCTGTAGCAAGCAAACTGGGCTGCCATGGGCACCAAGATAAACCCTGGAGCAAAAGATCAGAAGAATGTCCTGCAACATAGGTTGACAACACACCTTTACCGCAGCTGTGTGCGTTCGTTTCGTCATGAAAGGTTGCGCTTCATGATCACCGCCAGCATCGCCCATCCTCGAATCCCATACATTGACAACATTGTCATTGCCACCACTTGCTAGATATTCACCATCGCTGCGCCACTCCAGACCGCAAACTTCTCCGGTATGGCCCAGTAGCTCACACACCTTGTGCCGAGCGACTCGAACATCGTGATGCCAAATGCTACCGTCACCACATCCCGAACTGACAATATGCCCATTCCACGACATACAGGCAAGCTGACCTTGGTGGCCTGCCATTGTACGTAGTTTGGTTCCAGACTCGACGTCCCAGAGTTCAACTTCACCGGTACCGAGTCCAATAGCGAGGAATGCGCCATCGTTCGCGAAAGAGACGGAGGACACATAGGTGCCTTGAGGAGCTTCAGCGATTTGGGTCACACTGCCAGTATCTGCACGCCAGATATAGGTACTTTCCGATAAAGCGACTGCCACCACATTCTGGACAGACCATGAAAGAAGGTTGAGATAGAAGTCGTCTAGCTCGCCATATAAGCTTAGGGGAATTGAAATGAATGAGCAAAGGTAACTTACCAACCATTCCAGGTGCATCCAGGACTCGCTCTGGTTGCGTTGGAATCTTCCTAGTCTTGCTTGTAACTGTGGAGGAGGTGGCCGTGCCGATTGCTCCGGGACGTTGATATAGGCTACGCGCATGTACACGCTGCTGAGCCAAGTCTTTATCCGCAGATGGTGCTGGCGGAGGTTCATGATACTTTAATATCCTCTCATTGATATTAATGCCTGCTGCCTCAGCAAGTCTGGCTACATGTCGCGGTGAACCGTCAGGGTGGAAAGGCTTCATGGATGCAACATCTGCATCGTCCAGTCCTCTCACTCTAGGCAAGAAACGATCTTCTTGGGCAAGGCGACCCATAGATCTGGAACGTCTTGGAGAACCCTTTGCCTGAGTGGTCGGAAAGTAGTCGTGCCGTACAACATCCATCCGACTTTCAATCCCTCCTCTCCTGACCACACCAGAATTGGCTTGCCTCTGCAAATCAGCATTGACAACAAAGCCTGAAGTAACTTGCTTCACTGGAGACGCTGGTCTCGATAGTGTGAGGAACGGATTTCCAGTCAGATCTTGAATATGAGTTCGTCGTTTAGCTGGAGATCCACCCAGCGACAATGCATTGAGGCCAGCGGTGAGCGACGGTGTTAAGGGTGCGCGCGTCCTACTAGGTGTCTTCGGATTACTCTTGTGAGAGCCCGTCGAACTTTTAGTTGCGGTGGAAGACATCTCGTGAACGTGAAAGGGAGCGAGGCGTGAAGAGTACCAGCGCTTGTGTACTTTGAACAAAGTACGCGTTGTGTCACGTGATCAGGAGCCTCACAGGAAGGTGCGGAGTGCGAAATATTGTCACACCGCGTCTTCACACCAATACAACTCTATCAAGCTGAAGCTCTTCTAAACTCATTTCGAACTCTGGAATCGCTATGAATCACTATGTTTTGATTTATGGCTTATTCTCTTCTAATGTTTCAAAAGGTATAACTTCCTAGAAGGGACATACTTACACTCTGCCCCGAGTCACTGTTCACAAGTCAAAGTTGACTGTATGTTAGACGTCCGTTACAGTCAAAACTGGATATCGTAAATCTGGAAAGCTGTTCTTCAAACATACTGATGTTGAGTTCAAAACTATCCTACTGGTACAAATAGAATCAACCAACATTGATGGCGTTCAAAAAAACGGTTGAACGGATCTGATATACTTCCTCACCGCGCCAATCGGATGGAGGTAGGTATCTTTCTATTCAATTTCTTGGTTTTAACATCTTTTATTTCTACATACAGGACAATGATATTGGAAAAGCGGAATTCATACCCTGTGTCACTCAACTTTGAGTCTTTGCCCTGCGACCAGCCTCTCTTCCAGCCCGACGTCCGAAGACGGCTCCGGCAGTTAGTCCACTGCCTCCTGGATAATTTTCCCAGTAGAGATCTCCTATCATTTCTCCCGTGCAGTATAATCCATCAATCTTCTCTTTCGACTCAGCTTTCAGGACATTGGCTGTTACAGGATCAATGGGCAAACCTCCAAAAGTGAATGTAATCCCACAGGTGATCTTCACAGCAACGAAGGGACCCTCAGTCAAGGGTAGTGCCCAATTGGATTTAGGAATATCAAGTTTCCTCCCCGAAGATTGCGTTCCCAACCCATCCTTGACAGCTGGATCGAATTTAACGTTCGTAAATTCTTTATTGAAAGACTCCACGGCCTTATTATATTCTTGAATAGTTTCGAGGAATGCTTGGGGTGCTTGCAGTCCCTCGTGCTTGAGTAGCGTAGCAAGTTCCTCAAGGGAATCCGCTCTTATATTCGTGGTAACATCATCGCCATACTCTTCAATTCGCAAAAGAGCAGTGCCTTTCTGATCCCAAACCTGGAATGCAAATCCCCCTGGTTGCTGGAGCGTCGCTTTCCCATAAATGGCATACGTGTAGTTGCGAAAATCAGCTCCTTCGTCGACGTAGCGCTTCCCCGCAGAATTGATCATCAATCCAAGCGGATATCCGGATTTCGTGTATTGGTTCGTCAGGTCTCGTTCGCCGGCATCCTTGGGCGAGTTGAAATCCCAGCACGTAGCATGGCATCCAGCCCAATCCCCGACGAGACTTGGACGCAGATTCTCAGGTAGGTCCAGGACTAATTTGAAACCGTCACCTTTGTTGTATGGAGTTCCCCGCACCTGGTGCATATATCAGTTGCTAATATTATAGCAGTAAATATCACGGACATGTGCATGTTGCCAACCAGGACCCAAATACTTCAACCGTAATTCTTGATTTGCTTCATAGCCTCCAGCAGCCAAAATTACCGTTTTTGCCTTTATGATATCTTCTTTTGTTGGATCTTGACAAGAGATTGCCTTGACACCGCGAATTCGTTGATCATCTTCCACGAGAAGCCCAGTAACGATCGTGTCGAATCTGAACTGTATTCCGAGCTCATTCGCTTTCTTCAACTCGTCCTCGATCAATCCTTTGCCCCCATCGTGCACAGCGAGAACCATTCCACCCCAAAACTTGATCCTTCCTCCAACGTCATACGCTTGCCGATGGGAAGAGAACACATATCGTACCCCTATACTATCGGCGAGCCATCCAAGTATCTCGCGACTGTCATTCACCAAAGTATTCACGAGTTCCAGGTTCGATTTCCTGCGTCCGAGTCGGAGAATATCGCCTGCAAAGTCCTCTTTGGTATATGGTTCCATATCAATAATATTCAGCCTATTCTGATCCGTCTCCATCTTCTTCACAACCGGGAGGAGATCCTGCAACCCACCATGACAGACTCGAAATGCTCCCGCGGTGAAATAACTGTTCCCACCTGCCCACTCTTGAGGTGCTTTGTCGATGATCAATACCTTCGACGGATTGCAGCCAGCCTCAACTGCTGAGATTGCTGAACAGAGTCCCGCATTTCCTGTTCCTAGGATGATACAGTCGTACGTCGTGGAACGTGGAGACATGACTGTGAAGAAGATCCAGCCTCGCGTTAGTAGTATGATTACATAGGCTGAAACCTCCACTATGACTCCTCAGCTTACTTTGGCTAATACTTCGGGACGGCATGTGTATTCCATTCGGCAACATGACAGCCATAGTTGGCACTCTTTTCCAGGCGGCACTTACACAAGCAACTTCTCGTTCTCTGCTTGTTGATTCGATTTCCGAACAGAGGCCTCAACTGTCATACTATGACAGAAGCGCATTGCGCCCCCTGTTGCCAATGAGTCTAATGGCGGTGTTTCAGCAAGTTCCATGTTTCGAGTAGAAGTTATGGAGCAGCTCTATCGAGCGAGTCGGATAATCGGATATAACCAATTGAGGCAACGTTTCTATCGAGTCCTACATATGAAATTGGCATTGGCTCATCGCGGTGATCCTTTCACGTTTAGGCCGCTTCCCATCAATTACCGACAACGGGGGCGTTCCTGTGTTCCTAGTAACTTGCTTGTAAGTAGAGGTCCTAGTCTGTCCCAGTGTTCCAGACTCGTATTCAAATTTCACTATTTTGGTTTCTAGTGTTATATTTATGTAATCTCTTGCTGCCGTTTCGATAAAGCCGGTCAATAAAAATCGGATCGAATATTATCTGCTTCGGCGGAAACACTGCCAGTGAGGGGAACCCTGATGGCTGAAATATAGAACCTGTGTACCTTTCCTTGGATGCACGGAACAGGGGAAAAGGCTGCATACTGCGTACGCTGAAAAAAAAATTAATCTTGGGTTGATGAAATTGCATTGGTTGAGCTAAGATTTCCCTTATGGGCTCAAGGCAATGCACAATAAGGCATGTGCTCAGCTCAGTGAGTCGTGATCTGGAGCTCACCATGATGTACATCAGCATCTGAATACAAGAGTCAGCACAGGGATGTGCTCTTGTACTGCCCATTCACATGGCAAACAAGCTATATGAATTCTTACCGGTGGCATTACGCTGCCGCCGGACGCTCCATTCTTCGCTTCGAAAGACGCTAACAAGTGATAGAACAGAAGCAACAGTGATAAGATGTCAGCTAATACTTGATGCAAGGGAAGTGAGATTTCTTTAAGCTTTCGGGCTTACTTACCCCCCGACATCGCCTAGCAATTTCAGGTCCAGTTCAGGTTCGTAAGAAATTTTGGGAGTTTCCATGTGTCAGGGGACTACCATCCCAAGTCCGAAAAGTCTTGAAATGGCTCAGATATTATGCGTATAGAACTCGATGTTAGTAGGATCGCCAATTGGCATATTGATGGCCTGAGAGCGTCTTGATCGGGCTGAGCGCCCACCGACCGTGACCAATATAGCCGCTGCCATCTGCGCAAGTTATAAGTATCATGGTTTCTGGCCTAGCTGGTGCACTTGATCTTCTCTGGGACTCTCTGAGGCATAGCCCCAACCCGTATATATATCAGCCATCACCACTACCACCACCATCCATTCAGTACTATCCCCTAACTTAAAGATATGAGCGTACCATTGGCACCTCTCGAAGAACCGAGAACAGGGGTTCTCGAAACAATCCAGAACTACATCAAGCGAGGAAGCCCTCTGAGCTGGGGAACCTTGGTCAGTCAGAAGTACGATGATTAGAAGCTGGAGACGTTTAACGGCGCATTGAACAGGAAGCAGGCTTGGATGCCGCCTTGCATCAGAGTGGTGAAGGTATCGACGACAGGAAGTTTCTGGTAAGCTCCAATTGCACTTGTATTTTCAGTTCATATATGCTGAATATACCTTGTAGCTGGAAAACATCCTTGTGTTCATGTCGCGATTGTCACCTTCATCTCCCCTACTGAGCAGTTTATCCACACGGGTGGAGCACTTTTTGATCGATTTTCGTAAGCAAATCATTCCCAAATTGTGCTGAATGAGTACTGAGATAGTGTATAGTGTATAAGGATCTGCCACATCCACCTGCTACATTCCTCGGCTCTGTAGCTACCGTTAAAACAGCGGATGACCAAAATGTCGGCTTGAGAGGATTTGCCTGGCGCGAAGCAGATGGCAGTTTCAACAACAGTGTAATGCCACATCTTGGTGCCGCGCATCAGCCCTATGCTCGTTCAGTTGCTGCAGCTCACGTTTCTCCACCTTCGACGCTTCCGGATCCAGGTCTCGTCTTCGATATGCTTTTGAAGCGTAAGAAGGACGTCGATCACCCTACCGGCTTATCTGCTCTATTCTTTGCATTTGCCAACCTCATCATCCACTCGCTCTTCCGGACCAGCAGAGATAATTCTAGTATCAACGATACATCTAGTTATCTGGATCTCAGCCCTTTGTATGGTGTCGATGCGAAAGAACAGGAGACTGTTAGGAAATTTGCCGGAACTGGTATGCTCTATGAAGATACCTTCGCGGACAGGAGGTTGTTGGGCATGCCTCCGGCTACGCCCGCTCTTCTCGTTGTCTTTAACAGAAACCACAATGTAAATGCGTTCTGTCTTTCGTCATATATCAATATTAACATTATTTTTTTCAAGTTCATTGCTAAACGGATCTTGGAGATTGATGAGCAGAACAAATATTCCAAGGATCTTTTCCCAAATGATGAGACAGCTCGCAAGAGGCAGGATGATGAAATTTTCAACCGTGCCCGCTTGGTTAACTGGTGTGTAATTGCGTCTATCATGTCGGGTCATCCACTTAATCGTGCTTTATAGTGGTGCCTTTATGCAAGTAATTATGAGGGATTATGTCGGCTGCATTTTGCACATGATCCCAGATGGCAACCCATGGCATTTGAGGCCTCTTGATGTGAGACAAACCACTAGGATTCAGTATTCATCGATGATTTATAAATTCCCAGGAAATCCGTGACTCTACCCACGAAATTGCCCCACGTGGTGAAGGCAATGTCTGTTCAGTCGAGTTTAACCTATTGTACAGAGTATGTCATTTATAGATATATTGGAAGTATCTATCTGACACGCTTCTTAGTGGCACGCAACCACCTCTTCTAAAGACGAGAAGTGGCTTGATGGAGTTTTCCGTGAGTTTGGAGATGGTGTTTCCTCCGATAACGTGCGCATCTTTGTTTCTCTATTTCGTTATACCCTACTTACATCTGTCCCATAGATGACCGAGCAACAATTCTACCAGGCCGCTGGTAGGGCAATCGTTTCGCAGTCTTCTGGTCCCACTAAGACTTGGACATTTGGAGGGTATGTTGTTCAGCAGGATCGTTTGAAACCCCTTATATTGACCAAACAACAATCAGACTCACTCGTGATCCAAACACGGGCCGTTTCCAGGACAATGATCTTGCCCACGTTTTGCAATCTGCCACAGCCGATATGGCCCAGGCGTTCCGTGCTCGTGGTATCCCAGCGGCATTCAAGGTTATTGAGATCCTTGGCATCAAGGAGGCTCGATCATGGGGCGTGTGCTCCTTGAACGAGTTCAGGAAGTTCTTGGGTCTGAAACGTAAGTGGAATCTATCACGGAATGTTATACTTCATCTAATAGCGTGGAACAGCCTACAAGAGCTTCGCCGAGTGGAATCCCGATCCTGAGGTCCATGTAAGCACCTCGACTTGAATTGATTGGCATTGACATACTTAATTATGGGTATATAGCTCGTTGCGGAGAGGCTCTACCATGACATCGAGAACATGGAGCTGTACGTCGGTATGCAAGCCGAAGAAGCACGTCCATCTAGGCCCGGCTCTGGTTTAGCCTCCGGATATACCATGTCTCGTTCGATTCTTGCTGATGCTGTCGCCCTTATTCGAGGCGATCGCTTCTTGACAATCGAATATACTCGTAGGTGTCATATTTACGTTGGGGGACAGATTGTTCGATCTGATATACTATTCTTCAGCCCATAATCTTACTTCGTGGGGATACCAAGATTGCGAAACGACCAACGACAACGGCTCTCTGGGAGGAATGTTGACCAAATTGTTATTCCGCGCTTTACCGAACCACTATACCCCTAACTCTATCTACGCCCATTTCCCGTTCATGGTTCCAGCACACACCCATGAAACCATGAAGAAGTGGGCTAACTGGACTGATACGCCTACAAGCATCAAAACATATAACTGGGATCCGCCTCGGGCCCTGGAACGCATAATCGAGATCAACGATGCTGCGGCAGTGGCGACTATTCTCAGCGACACCGTGCGCTTCGCCACTCCTTACGATTCGTACTTGTCCATTCTCACTCAGAACCATGGATTCTATTTCGGTGCTGGGGATAGCGCCAGGAACCAGAGAAATGGGGCTCTGGTGGGCATTTTATTATTTCTTTCTTCTGAGCAACGGATTAACGAGTTGGAACGTAGATCGAGCGAGTTCTTTTTACGAAGGAAAAGATCGCGCAGCACGCGTCGTTCTATTATGATCAAACGACCACTTTACTTGCTGAGAAATCTTTCATGGCATCTGGGTCTACGACGAGAACTGTCGATGTTGTTCGCGAAGTCATTAACTGCCTTCCCTTACACTGGATCACGAACCGTGTTGTATGTGCCCACATTGTCATGTGCACCCTCGATACCTCTAATCATATTACATTTTCACAGGTTGGTTTGTCCTTGAAGACAGTCGATAACCCTACAGGCAGACATACTGAACAGGAATTGTTTGGTTATTTGGCTGTTATTTTCTCGTATGTAGCTCGTCATTTGGGTCTAAGGAGATTCTGACCTCATAATGCACAGATATATCTACTTCAATATTGAGCCTGTGAATTCATGGTTCCTAGAACAACATTCAAACAAGGCTATTAAAATCCTCCATGCTGAGATATCTGAGAAAATCAGGACTACCCCTTCATCTATCGTAAGTAATTCTGCATATTCCGTACTCGACTCAGGACTTATTCTTCAATGTGCAGTTCGGTACAGTCAAAAACCTCATCTCCCATGCCGGCTCTTCCGACTTGACCGCCCTTCACGAACTCTTACACGAGGCACATGGCGTCGATGATTCCCAGGATATCGTTTATAATATCCTTGGTATAATCGTGAACTCTGCGACCAATTGGTCCAGAGGTGAGTGGATTATAGTTTGATTGCTATTTTCAAATCTGAACGCTGCATAGCAATGACTCATGTCATCGAGTTCTACCTTGATTCTCCTGATAAGGATGTCATCATAGGGTTGTCGAGGGGCAAGTCGACGGCGGAAACTGAGGCGGTTCTGGTGGGCTATGTTCGGGAAGCTTTACGTGAGTCTTTTTGCTGGTTTGCTGTGAGACGTGTTGCTAAACGAAAGGTTAGGCCTTAATCCGCCGGTTGCAGGTGTTTTACGAGAAGTAGCCCGTGGGCAAACTGCCATTGTCCAAGGCCAGACACTTCGTCAGGATACTAGAGTCTATGTCAACTTGAAGGCCGCTCTCAAAGCAGTATGTACTTGTACTGATCAATGCAGTGATTGTTCTGCTTCTTATCTATGCTCTATAGGACAGCATTGATAACGCTGCCGAAGTGCACCCGCAACGCGGTCGCATTCCTGCGCTCTCTTTCGTCCCTGGTGCTCATTCGTAGGTTTATGACGAAGTCGTTGATTGATTGTTGCTGATACGGATTTTTTTAGATCCCTGAATGAAGAATTCTCGGAAAGGACTATGGCTCAGGTCCTGCGTGCTGTCTTCAGCCGAAAGAACTTAAGGCGCGCTAACGGCACTTCTGGTCGACTTGCAACGTAAGTCCAACTTAATCTCATCTTCTATGCATGTATGCTGACATTTCATTAAAAGCTTTGATACTGCCTTCCATGGTACATTGCAACCAATGTACCTCGACTGGAAGGCTGCTGTTACACCATGGCCTCTGTCACTTGTTCTTCAGGTACGCTTTTATCCTACAAATGTCGTTTACAGTTCTAATCATGGTCTTCTTTAGTATGATGCTTGATTTATAACGAATATATATATATATTTATGAACGGAATGGAACGGAACGGAACATGTACACCGGATGAGGAATATTGTATTTACGAATACTTGCATCTTAATAATAAATCTAGCTCTTGCCTACTTAGTCAATCTACTTGGTATTCATTATTCGATGTCCATAGGGAAGCGATGCTTTGATCCATATACCATCACTCGTTTGATCGCTCAACAGGACAACCCGTGCAATTCGTGTCATCCGGATTTCCTGTGGACAGAATGTTCATTAAAAAATGTTTGTATGATATCGAGAGGATAATATAAAAAGGATCAGCATTGCAGAAAAAGGCAGCATCTGGACGAGGTCCATAAGACTGTTATATGTGAATGTTTTTCATCACGTGGAAGGGAACACGAAGCTCGAATAAAGTTGGAACAATCACACACCATTGTACGAGGATATGTATCTCCCAGTTCATGCCAGCCATTTAAACATAACCATAGGTCTCTCTCAACAACAGGCAAAAAGAACCTCCCGATAATACAGCCGCAAGTAACAAAAGAAAATATATTAGCAAGTGCGCCCATGAAGTTGCTAGTAGTTGCTGCCTTGTATATTACAGTAACTTGTTCTGATTGATGACAGGAGGAGGGAGGTAACCGACATGGGAAGAGGTTGAAGGAGGAGGTTGAAGGCACGATTGGGCGCTAACATCACGGTTCTGATTCCTGAAACAGCCACTCTTTCTACCAAAGCCGTTCATCACTTCCTAGCGGCACAAAGGCCTCTTTAAAGATGCAAGACGGAAGAGCTCCTCGGTATATCCATACATTATTCACTACTTTGTCTAGCTAATATTCTTGCAGTGTCAAAAATCGCGCGGCGGCCGCCATCCAAGTATGTTCAATCTCGACTGTTCTCCTTCTTCAGTTTCTTAACATATTTATTAGATCACTGCAGAACAACTATTACGTGAAGCTCAGGAACGTCAAGAAACACAGTTCAAGGCACCAAAACAGCGCATTGAGGATTTTGAGGAACTCCATGAATACCAAGGTCGTAAGCGGAAAGAGTTTGAGGAGCGTGTGCGTCGTACCCGTGGTAGTGTAAGTTGTCATTTTGCCAGCTCTCTGAATGCTGCGTATATTTATTACTCTTTAGTTGAAAGAATGGACTCAATATGCTTCATGGGAAGCCAGCCAGGGTGAATACGACCGTTCTCGCTCCGTGTATGAGCGTGCGCTGGATGTAGATCCTAGGAGTGTTCAGTTGTGGCTAAGGTATATACCATGATTTCTTTCGCTGTCTCTTCTGATGTCCAACTGTCGCTGCTAGTTATACCGAAATGGAACTGAAAGGACGAAATGTTCAGCACGCCCGCAACTTGTTCGATCGTGCAGTGACTCTGCTGCCTCGAGTGGACCAATTGTGGTACAAATATGTGTACCTAGAAGAATTACTCCAAAATATTCCAGGAGCTCGTCAAGTCTTCGAACGTTGGATGAAATGGGAGCCCGATGACAAGTCATGGCAAGCTTATATCAAACTGGAAGAGCGCTACGGGGAGTTGGATCGTGCCAGTGCCATCTATGAGCGATGGGTTGCTGTAAGACCAGAACCTAGAGTATGGGTGAAATGGGCCAAATTTGAGGAGGACAGGCAGCGACCCGATAAGGCTCGGGAAGTATTCCAGACAGCCTTAGAATTCTTTGGAGATGATGAAGAGCAGATTGAGAAGGCACAAGCCGTTTTTGCGGCTTTTGCCAAGATGGAAATGAGATTGAAGGAGTATGAACGGGCAAGGACTATTTATAAGGCAAGTCACTTGAGGGTCTCTAGACCACTTTGTACTTACTCGCACTTTCAACAGTTCGCACTTTCTCGCTTACCTCGTTCAAAAGCAAGCACACTCTACGCTGCTTATACGCGATTTGAAAAGCAGCATGGAACACGGTCAACGCTAGAGTCCACCGTCCTTGGCAAGCGGCGTATCCAGTATGAGGAAGAGGTTACACATGATCCTCGCAATTACGATGTATGGTTCGATTATGCACGGTTAGAGGAGGGTGCTCGTCGTGCAGCGATTGAGGATGGAGAAGATGATGCAACTGTGGAGGAAGCTGCGGCGAGAGTCAGGGAGGTTTATGAACGGGCCGTTGCTCAAGTCCCACCAGGGAAGGAGAAACGGTACTGGAGGCGATATATCTTCTTGTGGTTGGATTATGCCTTGTTCGAAGAAATTGAAACTAAGGTGTGTTATTTGATCACTTCGTTGCGGAATTTATGGATGTTAACCGTTGTTGCTTCAGGATTATGAGCGTACTCGGGAAATTTATCAGACTGCTCTGAAAGTCGTCCCACATAAGCACTTTACGTTCGCCAAATTGTGGTTGATGTTTGCCAAGTTTGAGGTCCGCCGATTACGACTACCGGAGGCGAGAAAGATTCTGGGTACAGGTATTGGATTATGTCCAAAGCCCAAACTCTTCCAGGGTTACATCGACTTGGAGATCGAACTACGTGAGTTTGATCGCGTACGGAGATTATATGAGAAGTTCTTAGAGGTATGCTTTCCTTGATTTGTTCCGAGTGGACCAAACTTATGATTATTGCTCTAGTATGATCCCACCAATTCCACCGCATGGATCAAATACGCCGAGTTGGAGACAACATTGCAAGACCTACCGCGTGCACGTGCCATCTACGAACTTGCTCTATCTCAGCCGCAAAGTCTCTCCATGCCAGAAATCCTATGGAAAAGCTTCATCGATTTCGAAGTTGATGAAGGAGAACGCGAGCGGGCTCGTGCCTTGTATGAAAGACTCATCGAGCGCAGCGGCCACTGGAAAGTCTGGGTTTCCTACGCATTGTTCGAGGCTGCTCCAATCCGAGTCGCTGGTGAGGAAGAAGAGGACGAGGACGAAGTTCAAATGGCGCCAGGTAATCCGGAGTTAGCGAGGAAGATCTTTGAGAGGGGTTATAAGGCTTTGAAGGATGAGAATGCGAAAGCTAAGGAGAGGGATGATGAAGAGGAAGTAACGAAACTGAAACAGGCGGTATGTCCCTTATCACGCCCAATCCGAGTAGCTGCGGTATACTGAAGTCTTATATTAACAGAGGAAAGCATTGCTTCTTGCCTGGAAGAGTTTCGAAGAAGAAAATGGAGCGGAAGAGCAAGTGTTAAAAATTGAGGGCATGCTACCGACAGCGAAGAAGGTCCGAAAGCAGATCGACGAGTACAATCAGGAAGAAGGTATGCCGTTCATA
This sequence comes from Sphaerobolus stellatus SS14, assembly GCA_000827215.1. NCBI lineage: Eukaryota > Fungi > Basidiomycota > Agaricomycetes > Geastrales > Sphaerobolaceae > Sphaerobolus > Sphaerobolus stellatus. The sequence continues at coordinate 332,805 of KN837172.1, forward strand.
GAGTGATTAAGAACAATTTACTGATCATGCACCTCACAGTTTGGGAAGAGATTTTCCCCGACGACCTTCGGGAAGCCAACCCGAGTACCTTCAAGTTCATGCAGATGGCACAAGCTTGGAAGTCCAAGGGAGCATCTATCTTACAGACGGCTAGTACATTTACCGCTGCAACATCGTCTACAAAGGAAGATACACAACGAAATCAAGACAATGATGACGACGACGACGATGCTGCTTCGTCTTCTGGTGGAGACGTCAATATGGAGGACCGATCTTGATACCGTCACTCGTTGTTTGTTTGTTTGTGCTGTAAAATTGATATGAATAATGATGTATGCAATATTTAAGCAATCACACTCAGACGAAGAAGTCAATGTATTGATTCTTGTTCCGGTATATAATAGTAACAGAAAGGACGCGACAAGAGATCAAGAGAGGACACAGCTATACGAAAAGAGGGACGTGGTAAAAGAGAGACGCTTCATAAACCGATGGGGAATAAAGACAGTGATGATGACAATTCGAGATATACTAGGAATGAGAGAGCGAAGAAACGATCGTACATGGTTGGAATACATAGGACAAGATTGCCAAGACCGGGGTATAATCCTTAATGGCGACTCGACTATCCTCATTGAGGGCGCCATCTCAAATACGCAAGTCCGCTTCCTTGCATGATAGAAGGAGACACAGTGTCGTTATGAAGGTTGAACACCTTACGGCCTCTAATGGCACCGTCCAGATACTGAGGCTTGTGAGAGGAAGGTAGCGAAAAATAAGTGCGTGGCGAAGATGATTCTGACTTATATAGAGCTTGGATATGAGAATTCGGCAAAGTGCTCTTCTTGTCATTATTGGTATAGGTATAGTGTCTGCGGAAGGCGGCGAAAGCATCGGGTCTGACATTCTCCACCTGAGGTTCGAGGCTGGGGAACTAAGTTAGCCAAAAGATTGGAAACATAGACTCAAAGACTTACGGAGGAGTTTGGACCTTTCTCTGTGGAGCGGTGAATCTAGAAGGCAATGGGAAGCGCTTTGGCGGTGTGTTGGTGCGTTGGTTTACGACAGAATTCCTCTTGGGCTTGGACTTCTGGCGTGCTTCTCGACGCTGCTGAGATGCTTTCCATGCCATCACGAGCCCAAGAACTAGCTCGTTAATCGGAGGCTCTTCGCCTCGCTTAGGACTCTCCTTGTACATGCCTATAAGTTCGAGAAGAGACAAGAGTAAACTCTCCTTTTCTGCGCGTAATTCAGCTTCGGATAAACGCAGGATCTCTAGTTCATTGATATCGCGAGTCGTCGAAGGATCCGAAACGGGGAAAGAAGTAGGTGCCTGATGTTTGGACGCCGTGGTATCAACCAAATGTTGTGATTTGAGTCTCCTTAATGTGAGTAATTGAATCAAAAGCTGGTTTGTGGATTTCTCGTTAGACACCTCCAATTCACCTCTACGGCTCCGATGAAGATCATTGACCATCGTTAACAACGTGTTCTTCGTCTCCATTTTCACATGCAGTGTCCGTACTTCTTTTCGCATTAAGAGCAGCTCGACGAGTAATTGCTGTGACATAGTTTCTTGTGAGCATAAAGCTACTTCAAGATTATCCTTCGCCCGGGTCTTCGCGGTTAACGCCAATAACAGCTCCTGTCGTGACTGACCTCTGTGGCTGTCTCCGGCGAATACGTCTTCAGAACATTTCGTTTCGCAGGGTTCTTTGGAGGAATCGTCGGTAACGTCTTCAACAGAGTTCAAGAACGAACGAAGGCTAGAAGAAGATGCAGCTATGGAGACGTCGGGGCTGCTGGGTGGAGGAGAGGGTATGTGGCTCAGACTTGTATCAGCGGGTATTGACAGTATACTCTTGCTCCTCGCGCGATTGCCGCCTTCAGTGATACGAAGACGCGCCAAAAGCTTCACGTTCTCGGTAGCGAGCTTTTGTTTGTCGTCTTCTAGCTGGGCAGCTTGCCTGCGAAGCTGAACAACTTCTTCGAATAGGTACTGCGAATCGGCATCAGGAATAGAGGGAGCAAGGACAGTATCAGAACTTTTGGTTCGACGAGAAGGCGAAAGGATGTCCAGGATAGTCATGGTTCACTGCAAGTAGGACGTTGGTGGATGGGTGGGTATCGGATTGGTATTGGAGAGGTTAAGCAAGAAAAGTGGACCGGTGACGCTTGAATAAGAGCAGTATGTACGTAGTGCTTGCCCTTGCGTTGTCCGTTATCCAATAATATTGTCACTATAAGCGCAGAAAGGACAAAACGCGTCGCGGATTGAGATGTTGAGTCTAAGACCGATTCTTTGCAAAGATCATCTATAAAACTGTAACCAAACAAATATAGATTACCATACTTTAGACTTAACTTACAGATTTAACAGTCCATTTCCGATATGGAAGCTGGGAGAATGGATGGCAGAAGAAGACTGTCGTACTTGTGGTGACACCGCGACGTGACAACTGACGTCACTCAGAAAGTAATGGTAATAGTATTACTCTCAGTCACTAATAGTGCTACGATTTTACCGTAAGTACTACAAACTCAAAATAATGTGTAAAGAAATTCCGATGCGTTTAACAAATAATGCAGTCCTCCTTGAAACTAAGATTGTACATAGTCTTATCCACCGTCTTCTCGATCTTCTTCCAGTCGCTTCTACGTTGAATAAATTCATAGATATCCTACATATGCGTTAGTCAAGATAAAATCATGATCCTGGAAGACAAACCAACCTCAGGACGGAAAGCTCCTCCGTATCTCGTAACATCCCGAACAATTTGAGCAAGGTCCTTTGCGTCAGAGACAATAAATACGTGTCCAAGCATCTTGAGATTAGAAAAGTCGTTCGTTATTTGCGGTACTCTGAGAGTGGAAATAAATGTGTAGTATGCATTAAGGTCTGCGATGACTTGGAATCCTCCTTCCAGGGATATAATTTGGCGTTTGATATGTTTCTGAATTATTCTGTTCTCGAAGTAAGATGAAATGAACCTTTCAAATTGCAATTGTACTCACGCATGTAACCGGATGCCAACTTCTTGATAGAATACTTCTAAAACATCTTTACTGGTACTTCCCCGCATAAGTCTGCAATGCATCTCAAGGCAAGCAATGGATTCTTGGCATCCTTTAGTAGGTCCAAGGTCCAAAGTCGTGCCTTCCTGGGGATAGTATTCTCGTGGACCAGTGCGAGTGAGAATTATATGTTCGACCTATTCAAAAAATCATTCGTCACATTTATTGATTTCCTTAAGTATATTCAAAGTACTGACCTGATTCATCAGAACCTCAGTGCCAGCATTTAATCCTGCAGCAACAACGTCGTCCAACCCATTTTCGAATCGCTTCTTCTCTCTGACTACGCCATTCAAGAAATCGGTACGGTCGATATGAGGGGCCTAGGCTAGGTGTCAGTATGTTCCAAAGAAAAAACGAAATAAATATACAATACCATTTCTTTATCGAAATAAACGTGAACCATCGACTGGATTGTATCACCGATATGTACTAACTCGAAAAATTGAAGAAGGGGCGCAACACTCTTCGTTTCTTCGTGCTCGTCCGGCTTGTATGTACGCATACGTTCAGTAGCTCTAAGCAGAGAAAGAATCAGCTAAATAATCCGATTGACTACATTCCTGGACTTACCGGGCAAATCCAGGAGCGATATGCCTGTCACATAGGGTTTGCAATAATAGAATAAATACCTCTTCGATAGTCTCCCGCACTTTATGGCCATAGTGCCCAGGATAATATTGGAATGTCTCAACCCTTTTCAATGCTTCACGATTGGCATGAATAAGCTCGAGGGCAACATCGAGGGATAGAAGTAGTTCCAGGCTGTCAAACGATGATGGACTCGGAGACGCCGAACGACTTGATCCAGCTGTCGTCCCTGTGGTAAGAGAGGGAACTTCCAGAGTCGTGCGAGATGATATAGAAGCTATAAAATATTTAAACTTCTGCGAAACAAACTAATGGTAGCGAAAATCATTTACCTGGTCGCTGTTCTTCCTTGGGAGATTCCTCACCCTCGTCAAATAGCAGTTCCGCGGTATTTTTGTTAAAATCTGCCGAATACCCACTTGGAGCGGCTTGAGCACCCCAGCGTTGAGGATTTAACATAGCGATGCCATTTACTGCAGCATTCGAACTTGTAGCTACGAATGACCCAACGGCACGAGGAACAATGGTAACAGGGAGAAGAAGAACACTCGTGAAGGAAGCAAGAACATTCCGTTTCATCAAAGCAGGGTTTTGTGAGTCTAGGAAACGAGCTGCGTGGTCGGCTGCCTTGGCTTCAGAGTGAGTCGCGAGCTGAAAAAATGAATGAAGGGAGAATATTAAATAAAAGCATTTAAACGGATGCTTAAATTAAATCACCTTGCGTTCCCAACCACGGCATATAACTTCTAGAACGGCTTTTATGGATTCAACTTCTTCATCAAGATATTCGTCCATATTTTGTTCGAACATCCGATAGCTTACGACTCGTTAGATTGATATTACAACAAGATAATAAAGCGACTCACATTACATCCTCTACTTGAGTCTTTTTAACCGTATCGCCGCCGATTTCTAAAAGTACATCCACCATGCGCCAAGATTGTGCAAAGCTAGCGGCAGTGGCTTTGAGGAACAAATCATTAGAAACTTCGCGGGCTCGACTGAGAAGAGGTAAAATATATTCTGAAATCTGTAGATACGTTATTGAATATTATGGACTTGCACTATTGAAATGACATACCACTTCATTCGCAATCCGATCTGAGAACGTAATGAGAACATTAGCTGCTGCAGGGAACACGCGAACAGCAACGGCTCCATGCCCTCGGACAACGTCACACACATGTGACATGAATTCCACCATTGCATCAAAATCAAGCGCATTATCTTTCCTAAAACACTACCTTTCATCTTCCATTTGCAGATCTGAAAGTATATGTACACGTACGTGAAATTCTTGAGAGGATCCCACTGCCCAGTTTCGTAAAAGATTTCCCGTTTTTCTGCCCATACACGTCCGATTTCCCACTCTCCGCCCAGTATTCCATCCCATACCTCCCAACCTGAACATGCAGCTTCTCTCATACGTGCTTCATCGTTGGCACCATCCGCGGCTTCAAACACAGTAAGGAGATTGGCCTGAAAGCGATCGGCAGCACTTCGTAGTGACGACCGTAGACTAGGCCAATTCCTAAACGGCTGTATGGAAGGTGAAAGGTACCGTAGGAGTAAATGTAAAGTCCTGGATTGATGTTGGAGGGTGACAGTTGGAGAAGGGAATAGGTTGGATAGGATCAGATGTGGCGGGGAATCCAAACTGGCCAGCAGTGGTTTGAGAAGATTATGAGCTCTGATATACCTGTCACGAAATGTAGGTTTACTGGGGAAAGCGGGTTGGGGTACAAATGGTGCCGGTTGGTTGGGCGAACCCAGGAAGTCGCCAAACTGCCCCGGTTGAGCCGGAGTCATAGATATTGAAGCAAAGTCTCCAAACTCGTCTTCTTCTACAGGTAGAGTTGGCGGTGCCCTTGCCCTTGCCGCTGCTTCTCTTTCTTTGGCTTGAGATTCCAATTCGTCCAACACGTCAACAAGGTTCTGTCTCCCACCCACTAGATCATTCCATCTCGTCTCCCAAATCCTGTCATCTCTCGTTAACCTCGATAGTGCACGATTTCCACGACTATAAGCCGGGATTTGATAAACAGGTAAGTAGGTGACAATTAGGATATGGAGGTCCCTCGGGAGTCGGCCAATATACGTAGAAAGGTCGGGTTTGACAGCTGCGCGCGAGCGAAGACCGGAAGTCCCTGTGGCATAAAGTCTAACGGGCTCGAGAGTTGTCCATTTGTCCATTGTAAGACTTGATATGTACTTAAATCGTTGAAACCATGCGAACTGAAGTGAGTGCTAGGAAAGAAGTGACGATCACGGTCACACTCGCTGATGATTGGTTTGCCAGTCACATTACTGCTAAAATCAACGAAAGGCGCAGCAACACAGGGCAAAAATGCAACTATGGCATGTTGAAGCTCGGATCTCAGTACACATCTTCTCATTCAGTTGATAAGCGGCGGTGCTTCCATCCGACCTGGAATTTCTCACTACTTATTGGCACATCAGCACCTAGTAGCACTGATGATTCCCAAGGTTGCTTTGGCGAATGCCACTCAGAAAGCCGGAGCTCAGCCATCATATACCAATGTCAAGAGACTAAAGTTTTGCTATGATCTGAAAATTCCGGAAACCTACACTTTCATACCACTTCACTTGGCCACCAGATTGCTGGATTCCTCATGGTCGATGGTTCCATTATCATCCACGAATTGCATGTCTCATCCAATTCTTTCCTTATCGGCGCATCAGTGCTTCTTTAACCATCTTCCAAGACTTCAGCTTGTCGCTGGAGCCTTCCATCATCATGCTGCCGCACGTATCTGTGCCAGATGGGAATTTCAGACCAACTTGGGCTATATCTAGCACAAGGGTACCTTCCCTAGACGAATAGGATACCGTCCCCATAACCTGTCACAGGCAAACAGTGTCAGGTAGCCACGTGTTTAGTAGCGTTCATTTAAACTCTGTGTACACCATGATCCCACAACTTGGCCTGTGCAAGCGAAATATTTATAAAAAGCTGTGAGCTCAGTTAGCCACACCTTCCTTACCTCATCTCAACGACTATGGCCCAGCTCGAGAGGTGGTCCGATGATTATTATTCTGGACTTCAGTACCCTCTAATTGCTCCCAATTGGCCTACGCAAGTACCGAAAAAGAATAAATGCCATCTAACAAATCCTGGAATTCCGCTGGTCCCCAACGAATCGACCGTTATCGAGTCATGGATATACGAACAGCGACCCCGGCCAAAGTTTCAGGATCTCCCCGATGAGGTTCACGAGAGAATTGCCGCATTTTGTCTCAATCCTCA